>VNWY01000638.1:0-33937 GCA_009869845.1 Pseudachorutes palmiensis | reverse complement strand
GAAAAATTTCGGGAAACACGCGATATCCTGAACGGACTTCAGTTTCAAGTTATAGGGACTCATTCGAACAGTTCTCTATTTCGATACTTCAAATACATTGTAAATTCGGCAACTATTATTCGTCACGGTGTTCATTAGACCTCTCTTTGCAATCTTCAATCATCCTCTCTCTATGCGCTCCAGTGCTTAATCCAAGTCCACCGTACGACTGAAACTTGAGATCATTAGTGAGATATTGGGATATTTACTTTCTTCAGGCATTTTTGATTGCAATGTCACCATATCTCTATCTCTTTACACTATGCACATTCACACCTTTGAATTTTGTTTTTGCACTAACCAATCAATGTCAATTGTTGACACTTTTATTCCTTTTACAGCCTGTTAGTTGCAGTATTGAAATGATTGAGAATATTCTTGACAACGGTGGTTTTGAATCATGTTATATTTCTGTGTATCGGAACCCAGAGATTCCAATATTTCAGAATTCATTCAAACATCCAATGTCCCTGCCACCAACATTCAAAGTTCCAATGGAGGATGAAAAGGAATTCCATGCGATACCTTCCTTCTGGCGTGGTTACTTTATTACCATGAAATATATTCACTGCACCGCCTACTTTATAATTCTACCATCCACTTGGACTACATTCAGAAATGAAGCAAACAAGGAACTTATCTTACTAAGATTGTATCGTTTCTTTCCTTTCTTGGTCCCATTCAGAGAACATTGGGACATTATTATCATCATGGAAAACAATGTTCCAAAACTAGGTAAAGCTGGAGTTTTGGGAGAGAAGATTTGGACTAAGACACGACAACAAACATTAAACAACATGATTGTCGATTTAGGAAACTCTTTGACTATTACTCTTCAAATGCGGCAACTTGTGTATTTCAAGTGCGACAGTCACATGAAACTAAAAACCTGCTATTTAACCTTTACTCAAAAATGCACTAATGGAGGGAAATTGTTAGTCTTTGAGGACTACAAGACTGTATTCAGTGGATTCTGGTCCAACTGTAGTTCAAGACAGAATTATACACGAACCAACAACACCTTATTGTGGGAAGACATTTCACACTATACCCATGGAAAGGAATACTTGGAAACTGTTAAGACTAAATTGTATGTCCTTATGACACTTGCAATGGGTGAAGCTGAATCATGGATTTCCAATAGTTACTTACACACGCTGAAAGGTACATCTGTAATAAGCAGCGACTGGAAGAGTACCCCATCCCCTCCAAGTAACATACATACAACCAGTGGTTACACTCACTGGAAGAGTACTTCATCCCCTCCCATGAACATACATACAAGCAACGGTTACGAGCTTCGCCGTACCATAAGTAGGAGCTTCGGCGGCAGTTATGGGTCGCACATCGATCAAGGATACAAACTGGCTATACAGGCCCATCGGTCGTATGAATTTATTCCTGTTTATGTTGATTCATTCGCATACACTACGAAGGTAGGAGTGTCACGTAAAATGGATTTCTTGTTATACATTACTCCCTATGATGTTTACACTTGGTTGGGCGTTCTTCTTGTTTCACTGACTATTCCAATTATCTTTTTGATTGCTGTTGCAATACATAAAGTTCCCAACCCATTGCGTATCATATGGAATGCATCACTTGTAAACATTTCCTTATTGCTTCGTATTTCTCCCTACGTCAGCACTACATTACTCTCGGCTAAACTTGTACCAACCTATTTGTGGACGTTGGGTACATGGAGTGTGGTGGTGATTGTGTTGCTTGAATGTTATGGGAGTGTCATCACAAGTGACCTTGTAGTTCCTCCACCTTGGAAATCAACATGGGACAATTTCAAACAACTCAACAACGTAATTGTTTACGCACAGAGTCACACCTATTATTCTCAATGGTTAATAGACCTGTATTTTCGTTCGTGGTCACACGATTGGAACGTATCTGCGAATTTAAAGTATTGCGTGTGCGTTAGACGTGGCGCTCACAGGACTGAGGAATATTGGTATAAATTTTACTCAATAGAATGTAAAGACCAAGGTTTGGATTGCTGCAACCACCACCTCAATAAGTTATATGATGACAATGGCCTCACTATTGACGACTTTCCAAGTGACGAACATTTTTGCGGTGTTGGGAGTAATATGCTGGTGATGTCACGACAAGTGAGCGGTACAACTCAGAATTTATTTTGGTATCGACATGACTATCCTACTGCTCCTGTTAAAAGAACTGTTTATATGGCTACAATTCAACTGACGCATCTTTTCCAAGCACTTTCAAACTACGATGAAGAACGAGCAGAAAGTGGAGAGCACTGGAAAGTAGGGAAGGACGTGAAACACCGTACTCAAGGAATCAGCTACCATAGCTTGGAACCCACTCAAACTAATTGGCAGCACATGATGTTCATTTACAAGAGAACAAGGGCACTCGTGGAACATGGAATCCACAACATGTTTTTCTGGTGGTATACACGATTTAAGGAAGCAGGGAATGAACGAATAATTAGGAAATATGAAATAAGGAAAGAGGAACCTAAACCTTTGACCTTTAGGTCAAACACTGCATCCATCTTTGTAATTTCTGCCTGCTGCGTAAGTTTAGCAGTAGTTGCATTTGCTGGAGAACTGATGTGGCGTTACAAGAAAGAACTTGGAGAGAAGTAATTGATTACTTCCTTACATTTTATTCATCATCTTCAAGAAAATGGAAGCTCTATTTGCATATGGCTACAATAAGACAAGAATAGCTTCAACTGTTATCAACATACTAAAACAAGACGGATTTATTCACCACAAGCGAAAATGACAAAGCATAGGAACAAAATATGTCCTGTAACTCGATAACTTTGAGAGAATTTGTAATAGTCCAACTACCGTGTTTTACCATTTTATAACAATAAGTGCAATTAACAATAGAAAGTCAAGGAATAAATAGAATAACAAGTGAACAACTAAATAAATGTGAAACATTAAAATGTTCGACAGTCCTCATCAGTCTAACAGGAGAATACACCGTTGCAAGACGGGCATAATATATACATTATGTTGATCTGTATACAGCGTGTGGCATGCAATTGTAGTACACGCAAATGCTTGTGCACAAACATTTATGCAAATGCAAGTACCAAAGTGACTGTGTAGTTGGTTATGGCGTCTAATATTTGGAGTGGCACACCGCTGTCAACATAATACCTATCTCCTACTACTAGGCGCGGTGGGCGTAGTGATTCAAGAACCATGTTTCCATACAAAGGGTCAGGCAATGTGCGCACCGACTTTTGCATTTGAACGATCAAATCCCCCGAGGTCATTGCCTCGTAGATCTTTGCAGCTTGCGAAAAAACTAGCAAGAGGGAAATAGACAACACCAGACTCGCAATCATGAGGAGGATAGCCAGAGCGGATATGCCAAAGAGGATCGCTGAAGCCAATCCGATTGAACTCATTGCGATGGTTGAGAACTTGTAAGCCAAGATGGGTTGACTGTATGTACAATTGGACAAATTGCAGATCAAGCTAATTTGATTGCAGAGCGAGATTTCTTGGACTAGCACCTTCATGTTTTTTTCAATTTTTAGTTTCCTGGTAATTGCGTTTTGGACCACGATGAATTGATTCAGTATTATCATTGTAGGAAGGCCCCAAGCTATCCATTTAATGACTAACAAAGGAGCCATAACAGCAAAGGAGAGCCAGATCACGAATTCAATTGCTTCTATGACTTGCATTGGCATGTTGAGACTGCGCTGGTTGCATATGATGAATACCTCACGAATGACATCAAAGTAGAACAGAGGAAACATGATTGAGGCCGCTGCAGTTCCCAAGATGACCACTACATGACCAATTCGAAGGAAGGAGTCAAAGGCAGCATAATCGCTCAATGGAACATCATGTGTGTCTACAAGTTTATTAAAGGATAGTCAACACGCATGTTAATCAAGGTCTTAGGGACTCATGTTATGTCAATCAATCACTTACTTTTGATGACATAGGCCAACTTCTCGCTTCCCTTGAGAAGCGCCTTGAACTCAGACCCTTTCCATAAAGTGAGCGTGTCGAACACAAGGTTCATTGCAGTAAAGAAGGAAAAAAATGCATAAATTAGCTGGGAAGAAAAGTCGAACTTCTCCTGAAAACTGAGCAGTGTCCATGTACACAAAAGTGATACTACCAATGCATAGAAATCGGAGGCCACAACGACCCAAGTTTTGTGCCGGAATTTAAGGCTGGTATCGAGCATGAACTGAATTCCTGATGGAGTCTCCTTTGCATGGACTGGACACTGACCAATTCGGTGTGCATTGTTCAGATCCGTGACAAGGTAGTAGGAAATAGTACGAGACAACATTCTGTCTGCCCTTTTCCGGAGAAACTGCGACTTTAGAATTGAATTTTAGAATTGAATTGAATAATAAGAATACCTAATGTAGGATGATGGTTTCCTTTTTAGTACATTGGATGGGACGGGTTATTTAATTTTTTAACGCCAACCCGTGTGTGTGCTGGGTTACAACAAATTCTCTAAACTTCCACTGCTGCGTCCTTCGTACCCAACTCTTCCAGTCCAGCTATTTTTTTTATTACCATTACATTTAATTATTACCATTTTCTGGCTAGTGATTCATATCAAACGGAATATACAGAAGTAGGTATGGTAGCATTTCCTTACGTGGAGAAGAGAAAATGCGACATTCTTGATTAAACTCCAGGTATCAAATAAGTTCGACTACGGGCTTGTGTAGTCATAGCTATGACCAAAAAGAAAATTTCCACTGCAGAAAGGTCTTACCGGAAACGCTGAATCAAACATTACCAAAACCGCAAAAAGACGCAGAGGGTCTTGGTAAAAACGCGGGATTTTGAAGTTTTCTACCAGAAGATTATCACCTCCCACAGTCTTAGCAATGTTTCATTTTATTACCGAATCTTGACCGGATTTACAAGCAAGGAAGCAGAGAATGAACTAATAATTAGGAAACATGAAATGGAGAAAGAGGAACCTAAACCTTTGACCTTTAGCTCTAACACTTCATCCATCTTTGTAATTTCTGCATGCTCCGTAAGTTTAGCGGTAGTTGCATTCTGTGCAGAACTGATGTGGAATTACAGGAAAAAACTTGGAGAGAAACTTCAATTTCATACATATACATTTTAATTATTATCTTCAAACTTAGAACGTTGATTTAAAGGCCCCCTATCCTATGACAAAACTAGTGTGTAGCTATTAGTTAGTCTAATAAGATAATCTTATCTGTTTTTCTATGCAAAGACTCGAAATGGCATCCAAGCCTGAGAATGCGTGAATTTAACTGTTCTGTTTCAACTTCATGACTGGAGAAAGGTCACATCAGGATCCACGAATGGAAAGGCAGAGACAGTGGATGAAGCATTGTTCATTTGATTAGGAGTTAATGTAGACATGCTCATTGTCCAGTAAAATATGTATAACACGTCGTATCCCCTTCCGTTGTCTCCATGTCTTTCAGGAGCACAACAAACTCGTATTCTTCATTAGTTTATGAATCCTTGTTCATTTTATTAACTGAAAATTCATTTACAGAAAACTTAAATCCTAAACAAATTCACTCTTAGTTCTTTAGTTATAAGCTGAGAGGCACTTTTAAGTCTCATTGTGTCTTTATGGAGCATCTTCTTATGCGTGTGCATGGTAGACGACTTTGAAAAATGTCTTCCGCAAATGTCGCAACTGTATGGTTTTTCATTGGTGTGTTCCCTTCGGATGTGTTCCTTCATCTTTTCATTTTGAGGAAACGACAAGGCGCAGAAGCTGCAAGAGTACGGTGTCTCTCCTGCATGGGCTAGCATATGCTTCCGGAAACATTTCTCATCGGCCATGTCCTTATCACAATATGCACACCTCATTGGTCCATGGCTGCTGCTGCCTGAATCCCTCTTGAACAATGGATCCTTAGTTCGAACATGTTTTGAACGCAAGTGGTGGAGTGACCTCTTCTTTTCGTAGCTCGAGTAGGAGCAAAATGGACAAGGGAAACGACTATTCGCTTCCTCAGTTGAACATTCGTGCTTTCTGTGGACATGATCTTTTAGCAGTGACTTTACAATGAAAGCTTTGTCACACTGTTCGCATTGGAATGGCTTTTCCCCTGTGTGACTGCTGTAATGACGCTCCAAATTGGCCGCTGATGTCGTCATGTAACTACAAATGATGCATTTGTGCTTGCTTTCCTTGGTGTGAGTGATGAGATGTTGACGTAGGCCCACTTTGCTTGTGAATTGGCGCTTGCAAAATGTACAGTCCAGAAGTTCCTCTTGGGTGTGAATCCGAATGTGCGCATCCAGGTTACCCAAAGTACTAATCTTTTTGTCACAAAAGTAGCACTGGAACTGTTTCTCTGCGTGTGTTTTCAAATGTAATGTCAGAGTGGACTTTGTTTTGAAAGCCTGCTTGCACTCTGGACAGTTGAAGGGCCTCGAGTCGGAATGAACTTGAGCGTGACACTTTAAAATAGTGGCGGTTTTGAACGCCTTTCCGCACTTGCCACACGGGAATGGACGCGTATCCGAATGAACTGTAGAGTGATGATGCTTAAGGCCTTCTTTAGTCCGAAATCGTGCATGACATTGGGGACAGTGATAATCTTTTTGTCACAAAAGTAGCACTGGAACTGTTTCTCTGCGTGTGTTTTCAAATGTAATGTCAGAGTGGACTTTGTTTTGAAAGCCTTCTTGCACTTTGGACAGTTGAAGGGCCTCGAGTCGGAATGAACTTGAGCGTGACACTTTAAAATGGTAGCGGTTTTGAACGCCTTTCCGCACCTGCCACACGGGAATGGGCGCGTATCCGAATGAACTGTAGAGTGATGATGCTTAAGGCCTTCTTTAGTCCGAAATCGTGCATGACATTGGGGACAGTGAAATTTTTTTTCCAGCAGTGTCTTTGAATGGATTCGTTCTACATGTCCTTTGAGGCTCACTTTCAATTTGAACGTAAGTGGACACTGCGAACACGCAAATGGACGTAAGGCCGAGTGTACAATTGAGTGGAATTTGAGGTAGCTTTCTGTTTTAAAAGTCAATGAGCACTGATCACATGGAAATGGCCTTTCTTCTGTATGCACGTATCCGTGCTTCTCCAGCCTGACTTCCGTCTTGAACTTCTTCTGGCAAATCCCACATTCAAACGTACCCAAGGTGGAGTGAACCAGGCCGTGTTGTCTAAGGGTGGTTTTAGATTTGAATCTTTTGTCACAACAAGGGCACTGGAACAGTCTTTCCGTCGCGTGGACACTTTGAACATGTCCAAGCATTTGTTTATTAGTCTTGAATTTGACCGGACACTCTGGACATGGGAAAGGCCTGGCGTCTGAATGGACGAGCCTGTGGCCAGTGAGGTCACCATTGGTTTTGAATGCCCTTGGGCACTGGGAACACTGAAATGGTCGAGAGTCAGAATGTACAGCCCCATGGGTTTTTAAAGCTGACCTGAGCTTGAAACACTTGTCGCAGGAAGGGCACTTGAATGAGCGTGTGGCCAAGTGGGTGTTTTTGATGTGAACATTACGATAGGATTTATTGGCAAACTCTTTAGTACAGAGATTGCAACTGAAGACCATGGCCTGAATGAAAGTGAAGTTTAGTTTGTAATTTGTATGGTTTTAATTAAAGTACTTACGAGTCCTCTTTATGATTACAATTTGTAGAGTGCAGGAATCCAACAATTTTGACTAAAATGAATTCATGCCCTTTCCCACAGCTTTATGCTTCTAAACTTAGATTTCGACAGTCCAGAATAAGGGTACGAAATTCGGAATCGAACAAAACTTAAGTTACAAAGTTTCGTATATTTGCTATGCATATAACCAAAGTTAGTCCATAAGAGGATTCAGAGATTTGAATAATAAAAATATAAAAATATAATAATAAAATCAATTACAACAATAATTTTTCAAATTATTTAAAAAGCCTTTAGCCTTTCGGTAAATCATTTGGTATGATTTAATGTTTATCTGAAAAGGATTCATCTTTATCTCATCTTATATCCAACAAAAATGCCAAGACTTGAACGATGAAAGTAGTAATTTCAAAGCCGACCAATAGTTTTAATTATTTTAAAAAAACTTTACTTTTTAAAAAAAAATTCTTTTACTTTTATTTTTATTTTCCTTTTTACTTTTAAAGTAGTAATTTAAAAGTTATTAAAATATTTGGACTTACTTTTTAGTTTTGTACCCTTAGTACTGAACTTGGTACCTTCAACCTAGACTGTTCGACTTAATTTTGTTTCTTTCATCCCTCCTCTGCACCCCTCAACTAATAAGGAAGAAAAAGATCAAATGTCAAGAAGTTCTACCTAATAATCTCAAAGGAACAGAATAAATGTGTGTCCGCAAAGACTATGAATGAATTAGGGTTTTCTGTATCAAATCTAGTGATAATTTTATTTGGTTCCTTATATGCAAAAATTCAATGAGAATGCGTCTAATGAGAATCCTGGACAGGGGCAGCCCATAATTCCTCAACAATCCAATGCATCTAATTGTTCCGTTTCAACTTCATGACTGGAGAAAGGTCACATCAATTTCGGATAAAAAAGCCAGAGATGAAGCATCGTTCATTTGATTAAGATAAGTAGAAATACTAATTGTCCAGTGAGAGTCGTACGACACGGCGTATCCCCTTCCGTTGTCTCCATGTCTTTTAGGACTATAACACGTATTCTTCATTAGTTTATGAATCCTTGTTCAATCTTCAACCAAATTCCAGACAAGCCCTTCTTATCCTGACAACTATTCTTTTCTGATTTTGGATCATCACTGTTTTGTACCAAAATGGCACATGTAGTTCCCAGCGAAAGGAAAACTGTTCGTTTTGGATTTGTTGAAGTTGAAGGGTCACATCGAAAGGTCAAGTTGTGATAGGCTTAGGATTGTAAGATAATTTTCAATTTTGATTGTAGAGATCCAATGGACGGCAGAAAAACGTTGAGGACTTGAAGCAAGATTTGGATTTGACAGAACATAAGATGAGCATAATGGAACTGGAACGAAAACTAGGAACAAATGCAAAACTGGTAATTTAAGATACTGACGGTTTAAGTTGACGTTGGAAAAACTGTTTTAGGGACTTACATCCGCCGCTGCAGCGGCTAATTTGGATATTTTTGGGCTGAATCGTTTGACCCCGCCAAAAGAAACTCCACAATGGGTCATCTTCCTTAGAAACGTTTTCAGCTACTTTGGGATTCTTCTGTGGGGTGGAGCCTTACTTTGTTTCACCGCTTATGGAATCCAACTGATCAATTACGACATTGCACCAAAGGACAACGTAAGCCACAAGAGGCCATTTTGGATTACAAAAACTCAACTATAGTTTTTGTAGCTTTGGCTGGGCGTCGTGCTCGTCATTGTGGTGGTAATCACTGGGATATTTTCCTACTACCAAGAATCCAAGAGTTCCAAAATCATGGAGTCGTTTCGTGACATGGTCCCTCAGTATGCCACTGTCATTCGAGACGGGAAAAGGTTGACCAAGAAGGCTGAAGAAGTGACTATTGGGGATGTCGTTCTCATAGAATTCGGTGACAGAGTTCCAGCAGACGTCCGTATAATCAAATGTGTGAATTTCAAGGTTAGAATGTCAGTGCCTGCGTCCAGATTTATAGATTTACTTTTGTATTTGAACACAGGTGGACAATTCCTCATTGACTGGTGAATCTGAACCACAGCGAAGGTCGCCCGAGTTCACCCACGAGAACCCACTGGAGACAAAGAACCTCGCCTTCTTCTCTAGTAATGCGATCGAAGGAACAGCCACTGGGATTGTCATTCGAGTAGGAGACGACACTGTCATGGGCAGGATTGCAGGTCTCGTCTCTGGCCTTGACTCCGGGGAAACTCCATTGGCCAAGGAGATTACATATTTCATCCATATCATTACATTGGTGGCTGTTCTAATGGGCTTTGCACTTTTCATTGCTGCGATGGCACTCGGCTACCCTTGGCTCGATGCGGTCATTTTCCTCATCGGGATCATCGTCGCTTGGGTACCGGAAGGGTTACTGGCCACTGTCACGGCGAGTTCTCCAGACTTTACTTTTACTTTCTAATCTAATGCCATTTTATGTTCATGGAATTATTTATCAGGTTTGTTTGACCCTAACTGCCAAGCGGATGGCTCTGAAGAATTGTCTTGTAAAGAATTTAGAAGCAGTGGAAACGCTTGGTTCTACAACAGCAATTTGCAGCGACAAGACTGGGACTTTGACACAGAATCGAATGACTGGTGAGTAAAGTTGAAGCCCGAGTCTTAGAAGTCTTAGTTGACGCTTGAGAAATTAAAAACGTAAATTGAAAACACTGGTTTTGTTCAGTTTCTCACTTTTGGTTCAACAATACAACCCACAAGGCAGATACTTCAGAAGAACAAACCGGGCGCAAAGTTGATACCAAAGCACCTGGGTTCAAGGTGTTAACAACGTTATTTCTATAATGTATTCTAAGATTCAAAGTAAATTCTGATCCTTTCTTAGGTGCTTTCAAGAGTAGCTGCACTCTGTAGTCGAGCAGAGTTTAAACCCAATCAAGACATGAAGCCAATAATGAAGCGAGAAGTGAGTGGCGACGCTTCAGAAGCAGCACTGCTCAAATCAATGGAAGTTGTCTTTGGGGATGTGCAAAAGTACAGAACCAAACGACCCAAAGTGTGTGAAATTCCATTCAATTCTACTGATAAATTCCAACTGTCCATCCATGCATGGGATGAACTGCCAAATTCAGAGTATCTACTACTGATGAAGGTAATTTCACACCCTACAGATACATTGCATACAAGTCTGTGTGTTCCAGGGTGCTCCTGAAACTATTTTCCGTCGGTGTACTACAATACTTTTGGACGGGGATGATGTGCCTATTACTTCTACAGTTGAAGACTGGTTTCAAGATGTTTACTTTTATCTAGGAAGTCTTGGAGAACGGGTTCTAGGTTAAGAAACAAAAGTACAAAGACCTTAGAATTTTAATTCAATGTTTTTAGGTTTCTGTGACTTGAAGCTAGATGCACAGAACTTCCCCAAGGGTTTTCAATTTGATGGTGAAAATGTCAACTTTCCGCTAATGGGAATGCGATTTGTTGGTTTGATTTCACTCATGGATCCACCGAGGGCGACGGTGCCAGACGCCGTGCGGAGATGTCGAACAGCCGGAATAAGAGTCATAATGGTATTAATTATAAAAAAAGAAAGTGAGATTCAATCGAAGATTGTAAATTTTATTGACTTCAAAGGTCACTGGCGATCATCCAATCACGGCCAAGGCAATTGCCAAGTGCACTGGAATAATTTCTGAAGGTAAGGTTACATTGCATGAGCAAAACCCTTAGCTTTTTATTCTTAATTTGACTTAAGGAAGCGAGACTGTGGAAGACAAGGCAATGCGCCTTGGGGTTTTGATTTCACAAGTGGATCCTGACTCTGTCCCCGCTGCTGTCGTCCACGGTGACGAGCTGAAGGAACTGACTCCCCACCAACTGGACAATGTCCTTAGGAACTATTCCGAAATTGTATTTGCAAGGACCTCACCACAACAAAAGCTTAGCATTGTAGAAGCCTTGCAGAAGCAAGGGGCAATTGTGGCTGTGACGGGTGACGGGGTCAATGACTCACCGGCTCTGAAAAAAGCTGACATTGGTCAGTCCCACTCTCAGTGTAGACCATTACAGAAATGAATGTTTGCAGGTGTGGCCATGGGCATCTCTGGCTCCGACGTTTCTAAACAAGCTGCTGATATGATTCTCTTGGATGATAATTTTGCAACTATTGTCACCGGTGTAGAGGAAGGACGCTTAATTTTCGATAATCTCAAAAAGTCAATTGCGTATGTCCTGACTTCCAAAATCCCTGAAGTGACCCCATTTGTGTTGTTCATCCTGCTCAACATCCCACTGGCCCTTGGGACTGTGAGTATTCTTTGCATCGACTTGGGTACAGACATGGTCCCTGCAATTTCATTAGCTTATGAGAAACCAGAATCTGACATCATGAAGAGACGTCCAAGGGATTCCAAGCGGGACAAGTTGGTTAATGAAAGGTATATAACCCTTAAAGTGTGGATGATTGAAGTAATTGAAATGTGTTTTGTCCACTTTTAGATTGATATCAGTTGCCTATGGGCAAGTCGGCGTGATCCAAGCTTGTGCTGGTTTCTTTGTTTACTTGGTCATCATGGCGGAGAATGGATTCCTGCCTTTGGATTTATGCGGGCTTCGGGAGAAATGGGATTCCCAAGCTGTAAACGACGTCATGGACTCCTATGGACAGGAATGGGTAGTAAAATCTATAAATTCAATCAATCATTCAATTAATTTTTCACCTAGACTTATCAATCCCGGAAACTTTTGGAGTTTACATGTCACACCGCATTTTTCGTAGCCATTGTCATCGTCCAATGGGCGGATGTCATAGTCTGCAAAACAAGAAAGAATTCCCTATGGACGCAAGGAATGACGTAAATGAACTGGCTTTTGAAATTATTAAACTCGGTAAAGGTCAGAATGTCACGTTCTTAAGGAACTGGGCTCTGAACTTTGGATTGTTCTTTGAAACTGCTGTTGCTGTGTTCCTATGCTACACCCCTGGCATGGACGTGGCCTTGAAGATGCAGCCGTTAAAGTTAAACAATTAGAATTAGTGAATTAGTGGATTAATTTATAATTTGTTAATTAATACATTTAGATTTGGATGGTGGCTTCCTCCGATTCCTTTTGCAGTTTTGATCATAGTCTACGATGAAGTTCGTCGTTGGATTATTCGCAAATATCCAGGTGGATGGGTCGAACAAGAGACTTATTATTAAATTCCTTCAAATTGTGGATCTAATTGGGGAAAATTAAAGTCAATTAGTCTGATTAATTTAATTAAACAAAATCGATAATCTACAGAGGAAGGATTTTAGTTGCAGCGTGCCCCATAAAGGTCACACAATGCTCATATAGTTATTCATGAATCGATTACTTTTCCAAGTAAACTCCATACTATTCCTATAATTAGGATTACAATCAACATTCATCGAGCGCTGCAGCGGTTGAGCGGTTAGCGCTGATTCTGCAGCGATCGGAGAAAGTCTGCTTTCACCTGAAATTGAAATTTCGCGGGTCGGGAAAGCTCCAAACTGTGATTAATTCCGAACCTGTTTGGGAGTGTGGAGAGTGCCGTTGGTTGAGTTAATTGATTAATTAATCTAATTACAGGCAACTAACCCTCACCACACACCTGCTACACACTGACTCTGACCTAGAGAGCATAAGGTCAATTCTGACAGTGTGGAGATGCTATACTTGGCACTGATCTGACACTTCAAAAGAACGGGACAATTGGAGTAACGGAATTAGGTAAATCTTACATTGTACAGGTTGTAATACCATGAGTGCTTTACCAATTACACTAACTAGAGGTCAAGGGTTGTGGTATATCATGGTTGTCGGTACCATAAGTAGCAACTATAAGAGGCAAAGAGCCGATCAGATGGTGTGCTCTTAGCGTAAACACCCGGCCTCAGAAACTATGCATGATATCCTTATTACAGACGATACTTGTGATTGTTGTGATTAACTGGTTTGATTGGCTTGTACTCATGATGATTTCTTTGTTTCAGGACTCACAATGGACCCTGACAGTTCCACTGGAGGACTAAATGATAACTCTGAAAGTGGTGAGTTGGACTCTTTGCCTGGCGATGGAGACTACCGCTTCAATAACAACTCCAGAGACTCCCTGTCAAAGCAGAGTGCAAACTCTGAGCGAACCAATATCGATGCCTTGGATGATACAGCTCGAGATACAATTATCGTCCCACCCCTGGATGACTCTAGTAGCTCTACGAGTGTGAAAAGACTCAACTCTGTGATGAAGACGAATGAGGATCACGATTTGCTAGACTTTGGCGGGGATGAGGATGGGAAGGAAGAAGGAGAAGAGGATGAAGAATCTGACGATGGGGAGTTGGTGGAGGATGAACACAGCAGTGCTGATGAACGCTCACCTGGAGAGCTCTCGGCACAATCACCGCTGGCACCGGAAGTGCGAGTTGATGGACTTGAGGATGGAGAAGTAGCGGAAGAAGCTCCAGTTGTTAAAAAGATCATAAGGACTTCAAAAGCCAAGGCTGAGAAGGCTGAGGAGAATCCAGCAGAAGAACTGGAAGAAGGAGAAGTGTCTGATGATGAGGAAAGGAGAAACAAAGGACCTATTCCTGTCTGCAGATTTTTTGGAAAAGGCCAGTGTACTTGGGGAACAAATTGCAGGTAACATTTGAAATAATATTGTTAAGATTCACTAACTTTATCTCATTTATTTTTGAATTCGTTGTTTATGTAGGTTCCTGCATCCTGGTGTCATAGACAAAGGACTGTACACAATGTTCGATAAAGTGAAACCACCTCCTCCAAATCAGAATTTCCCTAAGCCTGGACTTCTTGGGCATGCTCCACCCAATTTCCCAATCCCACCTTCACTTGCAGCTCTACGATTAGAAGAGCCGATCGTAGAAACACCATGGGAAAGAGCACAGAGACAAGCTAAAGAGGTAAGAAACTAAATGAAATTGCCAATTTTCTTGGAACCATGTGTTAAATAATTTATTGGATTTAGCTCATCAAGCAGTCTGAGAAAATCAAAGAGACGGATATTGATTTTGAAGACAAGAAAATGAACTTGACTCTCACCCAAGAGGAATTTGATAAGGAAAATGATTACTATGTCAAGAAACTGTCATCCCCGGAGCGTGAACCACCGCCGTAAGAATGTTGTTTTTAAAAAATGAATTCTCAAAAAGAATGTTTTCAATAAATATTAAATAGGGATGAGGATATTGCTGAAATTGATGAATGGGATTTGCCTTCAAGGAGACCTTCACATCCGCCTAAACTTGATGCAGATTTTGTAAGGGAAAGAGTGCATCACTTGAAACCCGGTCGTGGAATTCGCCAGGCTCCGCCTAGAGACTCAATCCGAGAGGCCCCACCGCTTCACGAACCAGAGGTAAAACTTATTTTTTTTACAACTTTTGGTTTCTAAATAATTATTAAATAAAACGTAAATGAATGCTTATTAGGTGCGAATGGTGCGGGAATCTAATTTTCGAAGGGCGTCAAGGTTTCATCCAGCCCCACCTGAACTGTCACCTCCACCTGGTCGACCACCACGGCGAAGTGGGCCTCATGATGAGTAATTGCATTGTGAAATTCACTTGTTATAAGAAAAAAAAATATTAAACTGTATTAGGAATCCACGGCGTGAGCGAGAGCGTGGGAGTAAGGACTGATTGGCACGATCCCTGGGTTCGACCAAAAGTTCGCAAGACTCGTAAAGATTCGAGTTTGTCCAAGCGGTCGAGCTACTCCTCTGCAGCTGGTTCGTCTCGCTCCTCTTCATCCTCATCTCGGTCCTCGAAGAGTTCCAAGAGTAGCAAATCAAGGTCACGATCAAGGAGCTCCAAGTCTTCCAATGCTTCTCCAAGACGAAGGAAATCCAACCGGGATGACGAAGTCAAAGTCCGAAAAGCACCACCACGCCGGCTCTCCCCAAAACCAGGTTGGAATTTAAACAATCACAGTACCGTGTGGTGAGACAAAAAGTATTTTATTTGTTTCCACAGTACGGATTGCTCCTCCACTTCCATCCAAAGATGAGTTTGTTGACAGGCGCGGTGGTGGTGGTGGTGGTGGTGGTGGTGGTGGTTTTGGTCAGAATTTCAACCGTCCACCACGCTATGCCCCACCTGCTCCACGAAGCGGTGGAATGAAGGACAGGTTGGGCGACAACCCAGATGGAATGTAAATAATTCACAGCATTCATTTTCAATATAATTTTTAGTTCAAATTAAAATTTAAGTGACAGGAAGGAGAGGGATCAGAGAGTTCCGAAACGCCCAGTTGTGGATGATTGGGATTCTCGTTCGTCGAGTTCAAGATCATACTCACGTTCCCGTTCCCGCTCCAAGTCATCCAATGGGCGTCCAGTGAATCCAAAAAGGTCAAAATTCTCCCGAGAAAGGAGAGATTCTTGGACTCCGAGTTCATCCGGATCCTCATCACGGTCTTCTTCGAGACGTCGCTCACTTTCTAAACGTGAGTAACTCTCCATCACTGGAAAAATTAATTACGTGGGTTTTGAATGTTTAGCACATGTCATTGATTACGAGAAGAAAGGTAAACCGCCCATTTCTAAAGTGACGCCGAAGCCCATCAAGGTGGAGCCGGATGAACGGAATAGGAAACAAGAGGTACATCTTTTTTATTTTAAAATCGGTTAAAAAGGTTTTAAATCCTTTGAATTATTCCAGTCTCAACAATCAAAGCCGAAAGTGAAGCTGACCCTCAGACCATCAAGTGGAATTAAAATGAATAAAAGTATTCTGGATAAACTGGCTGATGACGTTATGGGTAAAAGATTGGAAAAAATCAATTTTTGAAATTCGAGCAAACCATTGATTTGATTCAGGTGTGGATGATGATGACAACTCGAATCCGACTAGCCGCGGAAACTCCCGTGGAAACTCCCGCTCCCGTGGCTCATCCGGAGATGAGGAATCATCAGGGAAGATGAAAATGTCTCGCCGGGAAGAGCTCCTGAAGCAGTTGCAAAAAGTCGAGGAAGCAATTGCGAAGAAACGCTCTAAGATTGCATAGCATCTCCGATCTATAGATTTCTCTCACTTATAATTTGTTGGCTGGTAATTTTAGTATGACAAAGGGTTGTTTAGCAATTTCGATTTTAGATTTTGTATATTCGCCCCGCCCTCCATTTCTTTAACTTAAAAATCTTCCCCCGCAAAAAAGTAAACCTTTGGGATTTTGATAAAAAAAATCAATTTTATTTTCAGCAGTGTAATAATATGGCGGCGGCGGTGGCGCTTTTAGAGCACAAATCCTTGATTGCAGTCGCATGCGCAGAAGAGATCGGGAGCGAGTTAAAACATGGCACTCAGTTTGTGATGAAGATGTTGTTGCACTTATTTTCGAATACTTGTGTAGCCTCGTAAAGCCTCGTTGTAAATTATAATTTCTAATTGTTACTTTGTAATAATACAGTCATTTCTTGGTCTAAGTAATCCCCTGTTACTACCTATACGGTAGACAAAGGAGGGTCAAGGATGCAAGGAGACTATGGGGAAGTAAGTACGGGTTTCTAGCAGATTGACTCGTCAGGGCTGAGTTCTCAGCCGGGTACTTGGAATGATTGTGCGCATGGCGAGCACGGGGAGGGGAAGGCGTGTCACTCTGGGTAGTGATCAAATTGTCCTCGCCTGAACTAAACTTTGGCCTCTGTTCCAGCACTGAGGTCTCTTTCAAGATACTCTGGACATTGGCCAAGGAGTCACAAATGGCGGATGTGATTGCATTCGCAGTGTTCAGAAACTCAGTTGAAGAGGTTGATTCGTCTTCATCCTCTTCACCAGACTCAGATGGACAACGGTGCGATGGGTCGATGGATCGGGGCTTCATGTTTGCCGTTTTAGGACAACCGTAGAAACAAAGGGGCATCCCTTTTGCAGAACTCCGGTTAAGCCCTGAAGACAAAACTGTCGCATTTTCTTCTGGCATTTTTATAGTCACTGATAGTGTCGAAATTGGCAAGTGACCTATGACCTGTAATTTAACAAAAGCCTTAAGAATTTAACCTTTTTTAACTTTTTTAGTTTTTAGTTTTTTTACGCGAATAATTTCGATGAATGTTGAAGTATACGGAAAGTGAATTCGGACATGTTCACTTCGTTTCAGTTCTTCAATGTAAACGGTTCCAGCGGTGCTAGAGCCATCTGAGAACATGGCAGGTACTTCGTCGAATGTCGCCTGGTATGTTTTACGCTCAGCGCACTCATTGTTCTTGACTATCACTGTCACCTGCGCAGAAAATTCAAATTTTAGTCTTTTACTGCGCATAACTGAAACTGGCGTTGGCCAATTTATTATTATAAATCCTTTACCAAAGTGGTTGTGGTAATGTCCTTTGGTAACGGACTCAGGCCTCCTTTGTTTGTGATTTGTACTGCAACTGACTCCGTGTCAAGGAGAGACCATGCCCCTGACAGGGAGCAGTAAGGGACTTCGGTAAAGT
Source organism: Pseudachorutes palmiensis (assembly GCA_009869845.1). Classification (NCBI taxonomy): domain Eukaryota; kingdom Metazoa; phylum Arthropoda; class Collembola; order Poduromorpha; family Neanuridae; genus Pseudachorutes; species Pseudachorutes palmiensis. Next base: position 15,841 of record VNWY01000638.1, on the reverse strand, counting down.
TCAAAGGGTCAGAGAAGCTCTTCAAATTAGTAAGTCCATAGAGGGCGCAGCCCACTGTGGGTGACAATGGGTTATAGGAAGCAGTACATCTCGATCCGTAGCCTCGTCGTGACCCTTGACCTTGATGGTGCTCACGTGGTGGGGTAACTGACCACTGAGTTCCTCCAGCCAATGCAGAGATCACAGATTCGTCAGAGCAGTTATGCCCCAGGTGCGCATTCTCTGTTTGTATCCTCTGCGCCAGCCTTACGAAGAAGTGGTAATTCCTGCAAGTGAAGAGAAACATGTCAATTAATAATCGCACAATTTATCTTCAATCTAGGGATTGAGCGTTTAAGTTTGGGAGAAGGCGCGTGTGCGTGGGTGTGTGGATTTGCTACTCTGCTTGATGATGAAAAACGACTACGCCTTTTTTTGCAAATAGGTGGGATTAAATTAATCAAAAACCTCCATTTATCTTTGGGCGAGGGTAACTTGTAGTGGGGGAAATCGTAAATCAGTTGTCTTCTGTGTCTGTTTAGATGGACGCTCAAGTTTCCTTTTTCGCGATTTGGAATTCACTTCCTTTGCCAAATGGAAGAAGCTCAAAAATTTATTGTGTTGTGGTACACAAAGATATAAAGGGTCTTTGCATATGCAACATTATGGACTTGTCCGCATTTTTGCAACAATGCAATAACTCCTTAACAATTTCCTCACACCCTGCATTAATTTCCAAATTAACAAAGACTAGTGCGCACAGCACAGTCAAAAAGCTTTTCTGAGAACTCAGAAATCATTAAACTGCAGATGCAAAGAAGGTTTTGGCAGTTGATTCTTTTGACACTTTTCTGCCCAATAAAATCTGTAATAATTTTAAAGCAATTCAACCCTTTCAAAATCCGACCGCAAAGATACTTATTATTTACGTTTAGATTTATAAACTTACAAATCCCCTCTACATGTTTTGGACTGTTTCTTTGTACAATCTTGGAGTTCGTTTTGTGTTGAGCAAATGTTACTCATGACCCCGGGTGACATCCTGGTCATTTCATCAGAGCGGTGGGTGTCATATAATGACTTCAAGGCGTTGTATGTATCCAGGCATGGCTCAAAGTCACAAGAACTGTGCCCTGCAAATGAAAGATCAAATATCAAATTCAACTTCAACTTGGTGACCTTTGCCACTTTGAATGAGCTGAAAAGTAGCGTGGGAGCAGAGCGTTAAGTTATCAAATTGCAATATTGCGACGAGTGAGGATGCAATTATGTACAAATCCCATTTAGACAATCAATCATTTAAGCATTATAAAACGACAATCCTTCTCAAATGGCCATCAAGCTTAGTTTAAAATTCTAATCACAATTTACACATAATAGATTATGATCAATTAAGCCTTCACAAAAAAATAATAAAATAAACGATTCCAAAGGAGAGACCACAACCATCACGTTTAGCTCTGAAGGGTGGAATTCATTAATTAAAAGTATAATTTGAACTTTAACTTTTTCCATGGGAGTTTAGATTAAGTTGTGAATTTGACCTTTGGCTTATCATAATCGTATAAACCAAAGTGTAACCATTTTCTGTCTAATGTGCAACCCTACACTTTGGTTCTAAAAAATGAAGAGGAAGCGCAAATAATCAACAAATAATTTACACCTCTGTTTGCATTAGAGTAATCTAAACCGGCGGGATTTCAGGACCGACGCGTTCCTTTATAAATGCTAATGCACTCGCAAATTCAATTTATAAATGTTAATTCTAATTAATTCTGAATTTAAACTTACCGTCACAAAAGGCTAGGACTAGAACAACGATCCCTATGCAGTAGGCACTGCTTGACATCCTTGACTTGCTCATTGTTGCTTCTTAGTATTCTGTGACTGGGGTCCAACAATTGCAACTGGGGCTGTTGACCTGAGAGCATTCAGCTACCCAGTTGACCTGCTCATTTGAATACGCAGGTGTCCTCAATCTCTTGAACAAGGTCACAACACTTGCGATGCTTCCGAGTAGTAAAGGTCTTTAGCACTCTCTTAGCTTTGAGACAATGTCCTTGCTTTGAAATTATTCTTGTACTCAGAATTGCGAGGAGTTGTGTAGTCCAAATGACGTAAGATTCTAGTCTCCTCCGTGCGGAGATCAGCAGAGTGTCTTGGTAGACAGCACGACGACGACGAGCAAGTTGATCATGATGGGGAGATCCTTGCAAAATACCACTAGGATTGGCACAGGCTCATGTGCTTCTCTTCCTTTGGGAAGATGCTGGTTTGGACTTCTTTCCTTTGGGGAGCAGATCGAAGACTTGATTCCTGTGTATGCGTGTGTGTGTTTAGATACTCCTTTGGCTATATAGTCAAACTGCTAATGGTCAATCCAATGGGTCCTGGTCAAGTACTCCAATTAATTCTTCCCTGTATATACCAAAGAATTAGAATTAGTCATGGCGTCGCGGTAGGAGTTTATATGATAGTTATGGATGGTGTTGGTGGAATTTGTCCTTAAGTGCTCTCTGACCTTAATTGAAGAAAGGTCAGCTACAGACTGTGATTGAAATTGAGTAACACTTACCAGAAATAGACTGTGTCTTTCGTCTCAAGATTGGACTGACTCCAGTTAGCACTTGTGAGAACTGACGTTAATCTAAAGAGTAGGAGTGTTAGTGTATTATCTACTACTGTAACTTTCAATTAAGAAGTGTCTTGGCTTACCAGAGAAGCATACTGAAGGGCATGACCAAAGTCAGGGAACAGTTGTCTTGACAAATCACCCTGGTGAATATAATAATAGAATGGCCATGTCAGTCAGTCAGAGTTCGGGTAGTGGCCAAGTGGCCGGGATGACAATTGGCATAGAGGGGCCTTAATCCCTTCGTCCCTTGAACACCTGAGTTTAAAACACAATGAACAGAAATGTACGTGAATGGCACAATAGAAGAAAATGTTTACAGTTTGAGAGAGGGCCCTTAAGTCCTCCCTGATTGTATTTTAATGTTCGGAATTTTCCTGTACCCTCTCGTCATGGTAAGTTAGTGACTGCGTGAAGGGTTCCTTTGTCCAGGACTTCCAACTGAGAACTGGCCAAAGGAAACTGGCCAAAAGGGATCCTTTGGGATAATGAGAAAACCTGTAAGGGCTCTTTTTTGTTACTGAAAACTGAAGGGGAATGGGTTTGACAGGGTCTGAAATGCTATGTTCAAAGAAGAATAATAAAATGCACCCTGCCCCTTTAAGGGCTCTATACTTACACTTCAACTATTCTTATTTATGGCCTTCTTCTTCTTTCTGTAATCCTGGAACATCAAGACGAATGTCGTAGTAAGGCAAACGGAACTTTACATTAAACATCTAATAACCAAAAGGACATGACACGCAAAATGAACATTCAAGGGTCAATCCAAATCAGCACACGGAAGGGTAGAAGGAAGCAAAGGAGGTCAGCAAAGGAACTTCGCTTGGACAATTTGCAAAATTTGCAAAATTTTATATCAAATATATTGTACGAATTCTGCTTCCTTTTCAAGGAAAATGTCAAATGAAGTCCCTCTGGACCCTGAATACCATTTGGATGAATTTTCATAGTTTTTGATTATGCAAAATGCGACTAAAGGTAGGGTTTTGATATTCTGCCAAATTATCAGTCTGTCAACTTTATTTTTATTTGCAATTAGGAAGAATCATGGGAATTTAGATTTGATTTTTATATATTAAAATAATAATTTTGTATTCATATAAAGGGCCTTGCGTGTATGATTCCTTTCATATTTTTTGTGTATTGTTGAAGGATCTTTTAACCTTCGTTTTCTTGAGTACCCTCCCCCTTAAGAACAGGGTTTCAAAATGAATTGAAAGCACAGACTACCACCAGGACCACAAAGTAATCACAAGTTTCAAATGGAACATGTGCACACATGTCATAGGGGAAATGAAGGGATGGTTTAAAAATACAAATCCAAGTGGCCCATTTCCATGTCACATTCGAAGGGGTCACGCAACTGAAAATGTCCTTTTGGGGATTAAATGAGTCCCAGACTGCTTGTCGATGTGCTAAAAGCCGACTTGTTTTTAGTCATATAAAGTGCCTGCTAAAGTTGTCACCCACTTGTGATTTTTATAATTTAACTTATCTGTTAATTATCGCATTAAAACTGCATTTCATTTTGATTGATTGATGGTTAAAGACAATAGAGGATGATTATCCGGATGCAAGGGAAGTGGCGCCTGCGTCCATCTCGTAAATGTCTCCGGGCGAGGAGATACCCATCTTCCGATGTCAACTTAACAATGCCTACTGCTGGGACGTTTTTGTAGTCAATTAGTAATTAAAATCTGATTCCTTGTAGTCGTGCAGTCCCCATTCATTTCCCTACGGGGCTAATCTCTGAAACATCCAATCTCCGTTCATCAGGAGGGAACAAAGGGGGAATACAACAATGCTTGACCTTGGCATTTTCGTAACAAGTTTTCTCTATGGTCTCCCTTCAACCTGTTTAAAATTATTAAAGAATTATCAGCCCCTCTGTTCTGCAGCAGGGGGTGTTAATCCAGGATGTTGGCAGTTTATGCATTTGGGAAATCCAATATGGTTGAATCCCTAAGGTGAGTTCGGAGCCACCCCCTTTGGTCACTGACTCACCTGGACATGATCAGAGATTGGAGGTTGGGATCTTCACACCTTATAAGTACATGTGTTACTATTACGTAAGCATGTTAGGCAGATACCATTTTATCTCGGATCCGGTACAGTCACGTCTTCACACAAAACCAGTATCCTTAACTTTAACCAGTCCAACACCCTTCTTTCTTCAAATCAAAACGCAATTCAAGAAAATGAGTAATTGGGCACGAGCAGAGATAAACGGAGGCATTTCATTTTCTAAAAGAGCAAGTTCATTCACTCCAATTTGGAGAAATGGAGATGGGGAATTTAAAGTGATTAGGATGAAAAGCCCACCGGGGTGACTGGGGCATGGTGAGACAGTAGCATCAAACTACGCATGCGCTGAGCTCATCACCAACTCACCATGACACATGTGCATTCACTATAAGCTTTGTTACCTTGGCTACGCTTCGGCCAAGTGGCTGTCTAACTTTTAAAATTTGTGAAAGGACATTAGCAATTTAGAATTTCCGGCTGTGTAATTTCAATTGAAAAATATTGATTTCGGGCCCAGTTTTTTGTAGTTTGAATTAGAATTTGTGGCACTTTAACTTTTCGTGATGACGGGTGATAATGCAGATCAGTCGACCCGCCCTCGGTCTACCTTTTACACCCGAAGTCCTGGACCCGGAGCTTACCTTCTTCCGCCATTGACTGGTCGACCGAAACATGCTGTCACGCACAAGATCCAGCCAGAGTATAGCATGCGAAAGCCATGTAAGATTACTCGGTCAACCCCCGGCCCTGGTGTTGGAAAGTACGGGATTGACCTTGGACTCAAGGCAAATGGAAAGTCTCTCGGGCCCGAATTCTCAATGCGAATCAAGCCTGAGCTCAAGAGTAAACTAATGAAACCTGAATGATTCAATGCAATTTGACTATTAAGTTTTCCATTTTAGAACTGAAGGAAGGCCCTGGACCTGGAGACCACGACCTTCCGCCTATTGACTTGTACCGTCTTCGTCAGCCTGGGTACTCACTCCGCCCACGCACTGCTTACTTCACAAGGGATCGAAGCCCTGGACCAATTTACATGTTGAACTCTATGATTGGACCAAAAGTAGTGGAGAGATTGGCAGCACAAGAAGTCAGCATGTAAGTTTTCTTTCTTTGAAACTCTTCTTTTCACGACAACAACGGCGACTATGAAGTACCCGGTTTTTTATGAAGGGTGGAAACAATTGGAAATTCCAGGGACTGAGGGGGTTATAGCGATGATAATTAAAAGCCCATCGGCGCCAAGTGCTCAGTAAAATGTTTCTCAAGTGCTAAACACTTTAGGCTTCGCTTTGCAATTAAACGGAGGAAGTGATTTCTGTTTTTTGCATTTTGGTAAAGGACACTTGGCGTCAGGCCCTATTTGCTTAGCTTTATGGAAGTGTCGTCTTCAGTCAAACTGCCAGGAATACAAAACGCAATAAAAGTAACACACAGCCCGTTTATCTGTAACACCCGCAATGAATGAATGTATTATTGGAAACCATACACAAATAACAGATTCCATCAAAGAAACCAGATGGTGATTAGTGGTCCCGGCTGCTCCTGTAAATGAGCCATTCCGCCAAACTCATCTTTCAATTTCCCGCCTGGAAACATTTTGAGAGTCTTCAAAAGTCTTCGCAGGAACTGATGTACCTCAATATTCTTCCAGGAAAGGACGACGGGATGCTGGAAAGAAGGGATTTGGTCCAGGTCCAGCAGACTATGATCCGGCATTGCTCAAGCCAAAAGCTCCTGAATTCACTTTCAAAGGGAAATATGATACGTCCAAGTGGTCACCCCTTTGTGGTCCAGGGTCCTATGATCCCACCACCACTGTCTACAGAAGACGACCTGCTTTTCCATTCGGAATTCGGTAAACATACTGTCAACATTTTAATTACCAAATTGTTACAATTTCTATTTGTTTTTTCACAGCTACAACGATTTTACAGCCAATTTATACACGGAGTGTGACAAGGCAAAGCAGATCTTCTCAGGATTGAATTGAAACACATCACACACACGTCGGGAATCTAAATTAAACTGCAACTATCTGTCAAATTCAATGGCGTTTTTCTTTCAAATTGACGCGCGATTAAATGGAATGTTTCTCATTTTCCCCGAATTTGTGGTTGGAAAATCTCAAGATTTGTTTTGCGCGGGAATTTTTTTCCACTTGAATTTAGAATCTTCGGTCAACTTTTTCAATTCAATTTCATTCATTTTTGTTATCGTTTTTTGTTTGATTTTTCTTTAAAATTTCAAAGAAAAGAACTCGATTTTCAGTTGAGTTTGACTGACCTCTGGAGATGTCTGGACGAATGGACTGGGTACCATTGACCACGGATTCGTTCAAAATGAGCGACCTGGACCTTCACTTCCGGTCATTTGTTTGGGGTGTTGGATTGGTCATATTCGGATTCATTGTACTTGCCTTTGACACCAGAGATGCTGGACACAATCGGTAAGTTAGTATTATTGATTACTTGGGTCTGGAGTGTTTAAAGTAATTCTTGAATTGTGACTACTTTCTAGGCCTCCGATACCCATCAGGGACCACATCATGGGATTGGAACAACGCTACTTCCTGGTGGTGCTGAATGGGTTCTTACTCTATGGAGCACTGGTTACGCATCTACAAAATACGACGACGTTACCAAGTGTATAAATCAACAAACGCCGTGTTCCTGTGCAGCAGTTACCGATGACAAGACAAGACACCCAATATTTATTGTTACACATCACAACAGGAAGCTTACATTGTTCTTCAGTAGAGAAAGTGGAGAGTAAGTAATTATATACCAGTGTTATTTGTATCTTATCTAAGATAAGCCCTGAAGCAAAATCATAACTAAGGGATTAATTAACAAATAAGTGCTTAACATGTCAATTCCCTTTTGAATTTGATCAATTCACGCAGGAGAGTTAAGCGTATTCCTTTCCTCCCTTTGTGTTAAAAATTTAAAATTATAATTTAAAAATGTTAGAGTTTTCTAATTGCGACTACACATCAAGGACTGAGCCTGATTGATTCCATTTATAGAAAAATAACATAAAATTCACGTATAGGTACATAGTGTCAAGTGTCCACACAACATTACCCTGTTTCCTTTTGTAATTTGTTACAATTGTTGTACACTTGCTCAACAGTTAATTATAATTTTTGTATATATCTTGATATAGCGGTGAACGATGATGCTGGAGAAGAATGTTGTCTTGTTCCACTCATTGGTCTTCATTATGGTATTCAATACACAATGCGCTCGCCTTCCTTGATACCATGATCTGTAAAACCGGGGTAGATCTTTTAGATTACGCTTGTCAATAGTTTACACTGTAGATGGATTCCTTGCGTACCTAAAAGACATGCAATTTCCGTTAATAAAGCAGTGACACAAATAATCCTAATTACCGACATACTCGTTGGAGCACAAGAGTTCTCTGGTGGAATGGTCGGTGATTTCGGGGCATGGCGACGTCGGTTGAACTTCCTCCTGCACACCATCAGGACTTCACTGTTGCAAAAGCAAAAGAGGAGCGAGACACTGAATCCCTGTAAGTTACAAAATCAGTCGTGCATTGCAATCCGGGTTTTAATTTTATTCTACTTGTAGTGACGACACGGCTGCTGCTATGAAATCGTAAACGAGTGCCCAAGCAGTCCCATTTGCAGGTCGAAATGGGATGAGCAAATAATGAAGACCCAGAAGTGGAATCAGAATCAACGTAGCTCGAACCGCCTGTGTACAAAATCAATATTAAGAAAGGTCAAATGCCAGAGTTCAAATGGGGTGGCGTCATTAGTGTAAGTTTATCATCAAATCATCCCGCTATTCCTTCCAAACTGCGCACTGCGGTTCGTGCTTCTTTTGCCCTTGGCTTATTTTGCATTCGACGTAAGTTCTCGCATAAGGGTTGAAAGATTCACGCGAAGATGAAAAGTAGAGCAGAAATGCGTCCTTGCGGTTGGGATTAAAAATCCACTTTGAAAAGGAGGCGTTGAAAATCCCTTTTTACGCTTTTTCCAAAGGAAAGTAAATGCATTCAAGAGACTTTAAATCCGAGGCATACAGAATATTCTGTAATATGGAAAATGTAATGAACCGAAAATGAAATATAGACAAGGCAATGTAGAGACGAATGCTTCAAAGGTTTGAAATTGGAAGGCTTTCTTTATGAATTATTGGAGAAACCCGGAAAATTCTAATTTGTGTTGAATCAGGGTTCGATTTAATCATCGGCCGTGATATCATTTACCTTTCGGTATTTACACTTTTCTGCGCCGACGCACTGACTCTGGTTCTATGCTCCATTTCCAATTTGTTTTTCATCCCTTTGCTTCCTTGCTTTCTCCCTTGTGTATGAAACTCTGAATTGATTGTCTTTCCTTACTTTTTTGAGTGATAGATGATTATCCGTGATGGCTCCGATGGTTGAATTCCTCCTGCAAACGTTTGAAAAGTTCCTTTGGTTGTCCTTCAGTTTCTTGACCAGAACACGCAAGATGTTGACCAGGAAGGCCAAGCTAAGGACGAGTGAGACGCACACCGGAATGGATAGAATGTAATTCCAATTACTCTCCTCAACCCAGCAGCTGAAATTGACTCAAATTAAAGAATTTGCATAATTCAGGAAGAAGGGAAAGCGGCGAAGCTCCGTGAAGTGAAAGACGTGCCGATGCAACAGGCAAAGAACTTTCTCTTCCTCGTCCTCACTCTCATCTCCCAACTTTACTTTTTCTTTATAAGAACCAAGGCCTTCCCTATTACGGAAAATGAGAACCTGCCAAATCAGATTTCCCTTTGATTTCCAAAGAAGGACGAGGGCATGAAATTGAGAAAAGCCAATTTCGTAATCCGTCGCCGGTTCGTGCAAACGAGGTCACGCCACTCTTGCCACAATTGCAATATTCCCGAGTCTTACGTTTGATTTTTGTCTTGATCATTTGCCCTGTAGATGACATAGAAGAGGCAAGGGAGGAGTGGCCCACCCCATCCGAACAAGTAGAATCCCCGTAACAAGCTGGTGTCGGATCGGATGAAAGCCAACACCAGAAGCGTGTGAAGATAGAATCCTTCACAAAACATCCAAAAGTAATTGGCAACCATGAAGTAGTGGACCACGACGTGAAGGGATTTGCACCACATCTGTAACAAGGGAAGAAAGATTGGATTTTGACGTGGATTAATTGAAATCAAGGGATATTGGGATATAGTACTGGATTTCTGAGGAGGACGTTTGGGCTGTCCACAACTAGTCGGTAGAATGTCATCCAAAGGACGTTGCTAATTATAAATGAGACGAAGAGGTGCTTGTGAATCCGAACCCGGGTACACTCAAGACATCTGGAAAGTGACAAGTCCAATTAAGTTATGGTCCACAATTCCATTTAAGATCAAGACGAAGAAAACTTACTTGAAACAACAAAAGATGATGAGGGAAATGACAAGAGCAATCACGGAAACCAAGTAGCCAGATTCATAGAGTGTAATCACCATCCGACGCCACTGGAAAATAAAATTATAACCACTTCAATCAACAGACGATACAGAAACGTGCCTTTTATCAAGCACCGACCGAAACACATTTTGCTACAGAATTATTATTAAACGCCAGTTCATCAAAACTCAAGTTTCTCTATCTAGGTCAAAATCTGCTTTTAGCTCCTTTCCTTAGACCTTTGACCTCTAAAGCAATCAATAAGGGAGGGACGAGACACATTTTAAGCTTCATTTTATAACCGGCAATTCGTTTTACATAATAATTTCAAACCTGCACCTTACTTTAGCCAAACTCATCAAAAAAAAAGTTTAGTTCCCCCTAGAGGTTCCTATTTTGGTAATTCATTTTGAGGTCAATGACCTCTGGATTATGTCATGAGCGCTAAATTTCAAGTATGACAAAGTGGTGCGTTGATTTTGGAACATCAAAGGGAAACCCCTATACATTTCTCAAATGAAATGAAAACAAAGGCTTTTCTTCCTTTCAGAATGTCATATTTGATAATAATTTTTGATTTGTGCTGACCTGTAGGTCGTCTAGATCAACGCAGTTGGTGTAATTGGACCATGTTCTGTTGTTATCCTCCCGTCGATACCAAGTCCCATCCTCCTGACATGTCTTGTGTCCATATCCTACAGAAGTGATCCACAGAAGTGATCATTATAGTAAAGAAACCTTAGAAATGTGACACGGAAGTCAACAATAAGGACGCAGAGGGATAATGAGGGATTGATTTGAACTCCCCACTTTCATATCATTTCATTCGTCCATACAAATCCGAATAAAAGTGAATGAAATCAAGCCTTTCCTACGAAAAAAAAAAGTTTTGGCTCCTCCAATTACATTACTTTTGGAAAATGTCGCAATAACTGAAGAACGGGCGGGTTATTCAAAGCAAAATCTTTCTTTGTCGTCGCTTTGATCCCTGCCAAGTGTAAGCTTCAAATGAAACAGAAAGCGACGACCATATTATTTACATTCCAAAAGTTATTCAAAAAGTTTCCATTTCAAAGGAATCTTTCCTCTTTTGAAGGAAAATTGGCAAATAAACTTCAATTCAGAAGTGGATCTGAAGGTCTTGACTCTTGAGACTTTTATTCACGTTTATTCCACGTGTGGAATTAATCTTGGTATCTATGTTGACGAATAATCCACTGTTCCGTGACCTCATGTCACAATTTTGAGACTGCTGCCATACTTCTTGCTCAGACTTGCACTCAGTTGATCTCGAATGGCTTTGCTCACCTGGAAAGAAAATGATTTTAATTTAGTTTCATTTAAAGAGAATCTGGTACCCTTTGTCGGCCGTAGAGTTCAAGGGTTCGTAGTTTGGGTAGCTTCTGAAATCCAAAGACGACTGAAATGTCGGTGACCCACTGCCCTAGGCCTCGCAACACAACCGTTTCCAAATCTAAGCAAACATGATTAATTAAAGCAAACTAGAAACCTTTGAAGTCGTATGAATTCAACTAACGATGCATTTCTCCTAGTGTGGCTCCGGTGACTTCCCATTCTGGTTCGTGAAGGAGAAAGTCTCTGCGGTGGATCATCCGGTTGATTGAAGCCTGGCTGATCCCAGTGATCCCAGAATCCTTCAAAGTCTCCAGATTCGCTTGCAAGGTCAAGTGACGAAGGCCTGGGTATGAGCTCACGAGTAGCTGGAACTCTGCATTTCCAAACTGAACTCGACTCATGTGGCTGTAGAGTTGACTTGGTCTCATGGCCATGTGTGTCCCGTGACAAGTCAATAACGGACCATCTACAATCCTGATTTCAGTTAGTCCTGGAAACTTCTTGGCCATCCCTTCGAGACTGAGTGAGAGGAAGTAAGGGTTCATGATGTTCACATTGAGGAAGGTCAAAGCAGGGAAGCTCACGTTCTCCCTTGTGCTCCAGAACTCCCTCAACTCTTCCGTGCGTCTGCTGTGGATGCTAATGTTGAGGGACTTTGTGGCTTGATAAAGTGGATCCTCCATGAAGATCGTGACTTCGGGCATCACATAACTTCCCTCAAGGTCACTCAGATGAAGACCAAGGTCAAGCTCACAAGGAGGCAAGACGTGTTGGAGCATGAGAAGCCTTTCTACTGCTGACTGGCGCATGATGATTGTCTTCATGGTCAAGGACTCAAGGGCAAGTAGGCTTTGGATGAAAGGGAAAAGCTCCTTTTCAATTAGATCCGAACTTAGCCAAAGGTAGTTGAAATCCAGTTTGAGATGAGTGAGGGAAGTGAGGCCAAAGTGACCTCTGGACTTGTTAAAGTAGTCGATGCAGGAAGAGACAAAGAAATCAAATGCTTTTCTTGGCACCAGTTCATGAGAACAACGGATCGTAAGCTTCTTCAAAGAATCGTGGGAATGGAGGAGCATGTCAGCAACAGCGATCCAAAGCATTGTAAATTCCTTCATGTTCTTCTTCTCCAGATCGTCTGACCGCTCTGGCCCTGGCACAACTTCCAGCTCTTGGAGTGAGTTTGGTGGTAAAGTTTCCCGGAGGAGAGCCAAGAGAATCCCAGTGTTCATTCCAAGCCCAGCATCCTCGATATGGAGATTCTTCAAAACCAAATGGTACTTCCGGAATCCTCGAATGTAGTCAAGGTCAAGGTCCATGTTTCTAGATCGTGGACTTGCACTTCCTCCAGTGATACTCTGAATAACTTCCCAGTGCAAAGGTATCCCTTCAAAGTAGGAATTCCGGAGATCCACCAGAGTCTCGAGAGACTTGAAATATGCCAAGAACTGGAACAGGATTTCCCATTCAATGGAGCAGGAGGAGAGCTCTAGCTCGATGATGTTGCTGAAGAGGTCAGAGAGGAAACTTTCATTCCAACTATCCAGGATGAGTCGGATGTCGTCAGTATTGGCATTCCGAATCACAAACTTGGACCAGATGCTGATTTTGTTCAGTGATGTGCGAACGTAGTTGACAAACTCATTGCTCTTGTGAATTGTCGGAGAGCTGAAGAAGAGCCACGGCTTGAGCAGTGCAGCAGTAGCAGAGTTGTCAATTGCCGCATGTGGGTTGAACACAAATGCCACCGAGCTTCGAAACGCGGGGGTTGAGAAAGTATACCAGTTACGACAAACTTGACGCACTGCGATGACATCATGGCCTCGTAAGTAACCAAAGATCCGGGAATAAACTTTAATCTAAAAGCAGAGGAATGAAAAGTTATTAGCAAAGTTCTAGTGGATCATAAAAGTTGGATAACTTGCAAAAGTGAGGACTTGGTCTTCTGTTGGTTTCCGTTGAAAAGGGGATCCTGACTTCCGGTCAGAGGCTGATGATGTTGACCCTGTTCCTACAGCTGTTGACACAAGGTGCTTGTTGACATAAGGAGGCACAAGTTTTCTCTCCAGTGCCAGTGACCGAGCTTCCTTGGGCGGAGGAGGAAGGAGATGTGAAATCCCTCGTCCTTTTTGTTTTGTTTTCGTCTCTTGGGGTAACTTGGCAAAGTTACTCTCGGGTGACCTCGGGTCAACATTGTGGTTAGTAAGGTCATTCTCAATCTTCTCTTCAGGCACAAAGTAACCCACTACTCGGTCAAGAGTGTCAACCACATCAGCCTTCGTTTGTGGACCAATGGACGCTTGGCTTTCATTCGTGCTCACACCAAAGAATTCTTCAGAACTCAAATTCAACCGGAGCCTAAAAAACCTAAAGTAAGTTAATTTTCATTTTTCGGTTTAGCTTATTAAACTTACGGTGGTGGGATTTTGTACTCTACGTGGGTAACTTCGGATTCTTTTGCTACTAAAAGTTCACTTTTCTTCCGCTTCGGATGATCGTCCATTTCCACCCTCGCGCACACGGCCCCGCAGTTAATTTAGAAAAGTGGAATTTTTTGGAATTTCTAAAGTTTATGTCACTTTTAGTGTTGGAATTGGTTTGTTTATTTCCAGTTTCTTTCTGTTTGTGACGCTGTCAAGGGAATTCAAGGGTGAAACTTCAACTGGAGAAAAATGAAAATAAACCGTGTGAAAGTGCCGGCGTTTTATAGTAAGAAAGTGAAAGTGGTTTCTGCTTGATGGGCTTTTAAGTGGGCATCGGAGCGTGTCCCAGTAGGGCCGTTTTGTAACCCGATGGTCCATGAAAGTGGTCATGGACACAGTCTGGGACAAGTGCCAAAAGAAGCAAATGAAGACATTGACACTATATCCCTTTGTTGACATTTGGAAACTCAAGGGTGGAAGAATGAATTGTGGCGGACATTTGTTAAATCCAGACAGACGCCACGGAACTCGTAAAGGACACACACACGTCAATTGGATTACATTCATTGCATACAGCACACAAATGGGAGGGAAATGGTCAACTATAAACAAGACTTTTCCATACACGTATAACTTATCGAAGGAAGGAGGAAGCCAGCTTAATTTTGATATTCTAGTTTTGATTGATTAGTGGAGGACGAAATACAATTGATGCTTGGCAGACCAGGAACTGAAACAATGGAACCGAGGATTCCCAGTTTGGGGTAATTGAACCGTCAAAAGCAAAAACTTCCTTGTCAAATCGTTTCCCCTTTTATTCAAGGCATTGCCCTGAGTATTCAACGATTCTAATTGGTGGAGTAGAAGACAGTTGAACTCTGGCAGTCTAAAAGAATAGAGTCGACTTTGGTATAAATATGAGTCCTGATATTGTATGTCATAATCACTTCTGAACAAAGGACACTTGAACCATAGTCACCTCGGTTGAATCTAACCTCCTCCACCATGTTTTGGAAATTGGTCGGAGCCTTTCTCGTCACCTTTGTTACAAAGGAGTCGCTGGCACAACTGTAATTAATAAAACTTCATATTTTATCCTACCTTGATTCATGACTCGTATTTGTTGTAGAGACATGGAAGACGGGAGAGACTACACGATCACCATTAATTTGAAGTATTCTTTTTTATTACCGCATTTGTAACGTAAAATTATAAAATTGTTATTTGATAGGTGTGTTTGCGTAATTGGTGAGGAATACAATGTGGATCCAATCGCCCAAATAAACTACCGGGAATTAGACTCGAATGGAAAGCAACTTACCCGCTACATCTGGACGATACTCCCTGAAAGGTCAAACACCGCAAATCCAAAATGGCCGGAATCATTCACGATCACTAAACTTGCTGGTGTGAGGCAGGTAAGGGTTTATTCAAGTCCAAACTTATTCTGTAGTACTAAACTGGTCATGTCTTCTTATTAGCAATTCTTTGTAAACGTCTATGACGAAGATCCAGGAGAGGATGATTACGTGGGTGAAACGGATTGGTTCGACATATCTCAGGGATACGGCCAAGCTATCAGGAACGTTGTAAAGGTTGGTGACAGTAGAATCAAGAATTGTCCACTAGTACGAGGAGACCAGAGTACGATAGCATGCGGTGGGGTACAAGCTAAGATGTTCTATTACTATCAAAGAGCATAAACACATCCAACAAATAATCACATCTTCCTATCTTTCAATTTCTTCATAATTGGTATACTATTCTAATTCATTCTTCATGTCTTACTTTGGTTAAAACTTTTGAATTCGGATGCACCCATGCCGCCAGCGTCATGGCCTAATTCATGAACTACTGGACACATTTCAAATCTGTTTTCAGTGAGTTCGCCTGTAGCCTCGGAGGAGAGAGGATCAAAAGCCATGGAGCTCCCGGACTCCCCAATAGTTTCAGTTCATAGTTGCATCTAAACTCCACAACATTAAGGTCACACATACACTGA
>VNWY01000637.1:0-33958 GCA_009869845.1 Pseudachorutes palmiensis | reverse complement strand
CCCTTCCATTGTCTCCTATTGTGAACTCACCAATCACATTGTTTTCTTTTTCTCAGAGACACGTCGACTTCCTTTGGATGGATGAGTTTCTTTCTTCCCATGTGGAAACAGTCGCATTCAATTGATACTAAATATCACTGCCCTTCCTTTTGTATCTTTCCCTATCTTTGTGTCCTTGTCCACCTCGGAGAATGGGCGGGGTCTGTCACTTTCCTTGATTTAAAATCAACCGGAAATCAAAGAAAGCTGCTCAACGAGAAAATTCAAAGTCTCCGTGTCAGCCCAAAAGCCCCATTCCTCATTCCCCCCTTTACACTCCCGATTTATGGCCACTCCCGCACTGGCTCTCCTCTGATTCTAATCTCTACAAAAGACGATGGAATTTAAGACTTAAATGGGGATGCAATGCAATAGGCCAATGGAACCAAAAGAAGGAGTTTAGTTTAGTATTTGAATAATAAATTGTGGTTTGTTCCTGTAGGTGATTGTGTTTTGATTCATATGGAAAGTAGAAGTGGAAAGTAGAAAGTTGAATAATTGTGATGATAAAGTCAAATTGGAGGAAATGATGGTGACTTTGTATAGTAAAAGGAAACACAAAGGAGCCACCGACTAATTCCCCTCCTGAGGATTTTCACCAAAAACTTCATAATTTGATCATCTACTTTTCCACTCAATTCTCCGTCCTTTATCCCTTGAAGAAGTTTCACACTTCTCTCTGGAACAGAGTTGAGTAGCACCAGCTAACAGTTCCATTGGTTCAAATAGGTTAATTGAGTGGGTCTCATTTGAACTGACCTCAGAGACAGACCATTTGTCATCATCAACACTTTCTGCTGAATCTTGTGATTCCATTTAGAGTATATGGAATGGAGAGTGGAGTGAGAGTGACACATGGAATAACTTGGACATAAACCATGAGATTATCAAGTCCTGTTTTAAAAGGAACAAAAGTTGAGTTTTGTGTAGAAAGTGGAGAAAGTGGAGAAAGTATGTTGAGTCTTGTGCTCCTCTTTTGGTCTTTTTGGCTGAAATTGGACCTTCCCCAGTCTCTCCGAGGCTCTTCTTGTATTGTGATTTTCTTTCTGTCGCCAGCCTGTCGCGTCTTGAATATCCGAATTTCCAGTGGATGATGATCGTCGTTTTCTCCTTGGAATCCGACTCTCCCGAGCCACTTCCTCCACTCTTACTTTGTCCTCTCTTCTTCCATCTTCCATACACAGTGCAAGGAAGAACTACTTGAACTATTATTTTCATTTTGCGATCATATTATGAGATGACTATTTTTATTTCATCTGCTCCAGACCTTTACCCTTCCTCCAGGATTAAATTGGATTCTCTCCCGCACCTCCCTATCAGAATACAACGCCATAACTGGAAAATGTCCAAAAATCTGGCACTGAATTTATTGAGGTTGTAAAACGGCATGGGGACAAGTGTGGCAGATACCAAGCCACTCTTGTACTCTGTACTCTGCTGAAAGTAGAGGACTCATTAATCGCTCCTTTCGCCCATTCATGTCACCATGTCCATAATCCCATTGTCCGGTGAAGCCTCTTGATTGAGTAGGTACCATAGTAGGCACCACATGCGAAAGTTTCCAACTTTCACTTCATTCTAAACGAATGATGGATCACAACGACGGAAGTTGTGCATCAATTAAGATTAGCGTCATATACACAATGTCGTGTACCTGCAACTAAACCAGCACTATATGCTAGAAGGACTCTTGCTCCAAAGCACTGTTAGCTTCCGGTACCCTTAGTACTTGTACTATAATACTGCCCACTCGCCCAGTGGCCATTGTTGTTCTCTCCTTCCATTTTGGCCCGAGTTTCCTTTGAATTTGGGTCTAGTTGGTAATGACTTGGTCCGTCATCATTCTTCATCCCGTGTTCCTCCCCTTTGGCTGTGCCCTAGCTAGTCCATGGCTTTGGCTTTGGCTCTTTGGATTGGATGAGGGCGTTGTAAATGGGCATTATGCAAAGAGAAACGACTTGTGCTGGAGGTATGTTTTCTGGAAAGCATTAAAGAAAAGGGCTGCTTGAGTTGAATTAATGTTCCCTTCTGATTGCTTCCAGTGCTCGGGTGCAGGTGATTTGGGGCGTGATTGAGACAGATGGAAAGCATAGGGGAGATGCAATGATCCGATCAGGAATCAGTGTTGGATTTATTAGGAACATTGCCTCCTTCCGCCACTGATCCAGAACAGCCACCGCCAATATTCACAGTACTTGGCTCTTGTAGCCAAAAAGTCCCAACAACAAGTCAATCTTCACCTTCCTCTGATTTAAAATTGGATGATTTTTGGCAGAAAAGTTGAGTGTGGGAGAGGGAATCGGGAGAATCGTTTCCATCCGTTCCATCTGGTTGGAGTTGGATGGATGCTTTTATTTTCTGTCGTAATTAATAAATGAGTTGAAATTAAGCCCCCCTTCCCTTCTTATATTCTAGAGCTTGAAGGAAAGTGAAAAATGTGTTGAATTAAGGACAGGGATTAAGCCTTGACTTTTTCCACTTGGTTCTTGAGCATTGTTTTTTTCTTGGTATAATTAAATGGAGTCCTTGTGATAGAGTCTAGTATTAAGGGCCCACCACCAGTTTCCAGCATTCCGGGTCAAACGGAGAGGAAAAGTGGAATGGGAATGAGGCCCCGAGTCTTAAAGGATTCCAACCGATTCTCCAAATGTAATTTTCCTCGGGTGAAAGTCGGAAGTTTAGAAGGCCGGTAGAACTGAGGGCGTTCATTAAAAGAATCAGGAGAGGCAATGGAGTTGGAATTAAGACACGCTAGCTCACGGGGCTTTTCGGAGTGACATTCCGGATCAACTTTTATGATCTTCCTATTAATTGCCCACCTCCTCCACTCTGCAACTCACTCCAGGAAGTTCCAGTCCAATGCACCTCAACTATAATCAACCTGTCTCATCTCATTTCTCGCTAGACGAAATCACAGCACTGGAATAGCTACAGCTCTTAAGCTAGCTTCATTCTAGACCAATGGGATGCATGGGATCTTTTCCTCTCCTCCCATTGGCTCCTTCTTTTTTAGATGAACTTGTCATTCTTTTCATGAGGGATTTATAGAGGTGAAAGCACACAAGAGAGAGAGACAACAAGACTGACACTCTGATTGCTTCTTTCTCCAATGAGAAGAAGGTTAATCGAATTGAACTTTCTTGTCATGCAAATTCAGTCCTATGACTGACAGGATCACAGAATTCTCATTTACCCTCCGCCGACAGCTTCTTTTTAGTCTGTATTTTTATGACTTTGATTTGGACCATTGTCATTTTGTCAATGTCCTTTTGCCTCTAGTCAAAAGGAGATTTAATTACGCCTCCTTCCAATGCTATTTTTTCCTTGTTTTAATTATTAGATGGAACTCTTTAGGGCAGGGTTGGTTCTTTGCATTTCCAAAGTTTTGGTTGTTTGTGGCAGCGAGATTGGAGCTTCGTTTCTCCTCCTCCTTCCAAATGCAAATGTGGTTTCCAATTAAAATTACAGAGACAGAGGCAACATCATTTGTATGCAGTTGAAACTTTGTGCATTTATAAAAAGCTAAGAAAGTCCGACTAGGATGGGTTCGGTGGTGGATTTCACTTTCTGATTTGGACGGGCTCACGTTCGTCTCTGGAGGAGGTGGATTTGGGCTTTCATCTTTTCCTTCAGTAGTAGAACTCGACGAAAGCTACAAAAGTGGAGCCTATCATCCTCCCATTAATAATTTTTATGTCTTCTACTTTGTTAATTCCCTTAGCCCTTGTGATTAGAATAATTTACAAAAATGCCACCAAGAGCCATTTCTCAGACTGAGAAAAGGCGACGACGGGGACCAAGTTTAGAAATTATGAGGCTAATCCTAGACATAAAAATAAAAGAAGTGGATTGGTTCGGCTCTGTTGCTTGCTTTTCCACCATTGTTGTACTATTGATCCTCCTTGGAATTTAAGAAGCTTGTCATTAAGGAGCTTATACTCCTACTCCTACTACAGCAGCTAATGTAATGAAATTTCTGAAAATTTTTAGACTCTTGGTGGATTAAGAAATGAATGATGATGAATGAGGCTCTGTTTTTAGGTTTAAGCCGGCTTAAAAACCAACAGTTGTGGTTCGTATTTCCTCTTTAACTTGTCAATCCAGAACATTTCCAGAGAGAGTACTTGAACAAAAAGTGAACTTTCTCTTCCATAAGTTTAAAAACCAACAGTTGTGGTTCGTATTTCCTCTTTAACTTGTCAATCCAGAACATTTCCAGAGAGAGTACTTGAACAAAAAGTGAACTTTCTCTTCCATAGTAAGCAGCAGCAGTAGTAGTAGCAGCAGCAGCAGCAGTAGCAGCAGCAGTAGCAGCAGTACATACTTTTGAGTTTGAGAAGTGGTATATGAGTTAGGTATGTTTAGGTGTAGAGTTGCCATGGGAATTAATGGATTGTACATGGTGTTGCACTTAGAGTGGATTGTAATGAGGAGAATAGGGACACCTGCTTGGGCCAAGACAAGAGAATCCAGTTACGGGGCTCTTCCCCTAGAAACAAGATTTCCAACTTAAGCTCAGACTACTGGAGAGTTTAGTGGTGGACTCAAGTAGACACACACCACCTCCTGAATCCTCCTCTTCTAATGGAGAAACACCCCAAATGTCCACAGCATCGGAAAGAAGAAGAAGCGACGAGCTTCTTTCAGGTGCCTTTTCACTTCCTAAATCCTTTCACAAAGAAAGTTAATGGAATTTTCACTTTCTCCTTTCACGCCCCAAAGTCCTCATTCAAGTGTCTGTAAACAATGACTTCCGCCATGGACTCCAGTTCTAGGCTCCACTTAAAAACACCCACTCCCCAATCCCACTCTCAAAAAGAAACGTCCATGCTATACGCCCTATCTTTATTTCACTTGTTCTCACGATCCTCATGACTCAGGAGGAAGGTAGCAGGTAGTAAATGTTGAAACAATGGAAACCATTCTTAAGTCTTAAGTCTTAAGTCCTTGTACCCTGCTGTTAGCAAGGAATTGTTTTCCCATGGACCCTTGGAGGTGAATGTTTATGAGGATATGCTTCAAGTGGTACCTTGGGTCCACTCATGATAAGGGAAAGGGGTACTTTGGCCTTCTTCTGAACCCAACACTGCCAGGTTGGAGACCTTTTATCACTCGAATTGTTCAACAACTCAAAGGTTCCCTTTGTTTCCTTGGACTTTAGGCTTAGCAACCCAAGACACCGCCCAGTTGACCTCGTATTTGGATTCCATTTCCCTTATTTCTCAAATTCATGGCTTCCTTTTTGTTCCTGAGGCTGAGGGAGTTTGAGTTTGAGTGTAGAGTATAAGGAGGAAGGTGATTGGTTGTTTGTGATTGGTTGGATTTAAGTGAAGGTGGTGTTTACCTGGGAGTGGGTGTGAATCCACAGGTGTGGAGGAGTTCTGTGTATCAGGTGAGATTGGTTTGATTGGGCATTGGATAGACAGTGGTAGGAGTATGAGAGTGAAGTTGAAGTTGTTCTTGTTGTATCGATTTTGTATTTATTTGATATTTGTATGAGATTTGGTAGTAGGATGGTTGGAGTGGATGGTTGGATGTTTTGTTTTTATGAGTTGGATGTGGAATTGGGTCGTTTAATAAATAATAGGACATTGACTGTGGATAAAGTGTCCTTTTGGAGTTGGTTGAGTTGGTTGATATTCTGGTGGAATGGTGCTAAAGGACATTACTCAGGGACACGGGGGGATGGGGGGCTTATGAGGGAATCAAAATGCAATAGGAGGCATACTCTAATGTACAAGTCTCCAGTGCATTCACAAGCAGATGAGAGGTTAGGTAGCTAGAGAGGTAGCTAGCACAAGGATAGCTGCTTTACTGCTAGCTGCTAGGTAGCTACTCCTTCTGATGAGTGACAGGTTGAGTGGAATTGTAGGAATGCGGGATAATGGGTGAGTTGTTGAAATCAGAGTGAGATTAGTTCTGACACCGAGTCCAATTTATTTGATTTGGAAATCGGTCATGCAAATAAGGCTTCCCCGCTTTTTTATTTTTCTTTTGTGTCTGTGGAATGCGGGAGTGTCAACGGGGGAGAGAACAAAGTGGTGAAATTAGACGAACGGAGAAAGAAAGAAAGAAAAAAGAAGAAAGTTTTCACACGGCGAAGTGAAAGGAAGGAAGGAAAGGAAGCATTTCCGTCTGGAACTTTCCCATTTGAAGTCTTGTAATCTTAGAGATGGGGATCTGTTGAAATGGAACTCTTGCTTATACCAAAAGGCCCAACGAAACCATTGCTCCATTGGTGCAATTACTTGAGAATCAAAGGGGTGGTGGGGCCTTTGTTTCCGCCCAATTGGATGACCCAAATGAGGAATATAAGGAATACATAAGCCCAAAGAGAGTGAGTGGTTCCGTTCACAGTTGGGTGGTTTTTTCCATAAATAAAAATACTTTCCCAATGAATTTTTATTATGAGGAACACGTATGGGAGCATGAATGTTTTAAAATTCATAAAAGAATAAATTCAATCTGAAGGCAGGGAGTAAGGATGAAGGTAAAGGAATCCATCCTTCCTCCCAATGATGGCAAAGACGTGGATCCTTGTACATACTCTAATGTATGCGGGAAGGAAGAGTGTCATAAATTTGTTCCACGGAGGGGCTGCTGCCTCTTCCTTTCTCCCCTGGAGAAAGCATCAGATCATCCCAATTGGACTTTTTTTCATTGTGTAATTCACAAGAGGGGCTCATTGCATTAGATTGCATTAGCATCCAGTCATAATGTCATCTGAGGTATAACGACAATAATGGAATCACAAAATACACACCAGCTACACTATCCTTAACAACCCAATTGGACCGATTCCCACTCTCCAACTTTCTCCAAGGAGGAAAAAGCTTTTTTGCAAATGAACCTCCCTCCTTTGCTTGGACTCCATAAATTAGGCCTAATGCAGTCCCCACCCTTCTACCCGCTATCCTCCCCCTGCTACAGCTTCAGAGACAAGGGAGTGGCGGAAGGAAAGTTATTAGATCCCCATGGAGCTCGGATAAGTGGAAAGAAATTGGAACTGAAAGGGAGAAAGGCCACTCCTTGGACAGGGGACAAGCGACTCATTGTCTCTCCACATCAGTACCATTCCACATGAGATCCTTTGGCACTCTAATGTCACCTCATACTAAAACTCAGATGAGGAAATCAATGTCTAATTACTCTTTCTTTGTTTCATTAGAACTGGAGGAATCTGGAGAAACTGGGGCTGGGGACGAGGCTGATGGGAAAGGGAGTGAGAGCGAGGGATCTCCAGCAAACACCGGCTCTGATGACCTCCAGCCAGACTCACCACACTCAGGCAGACTCACTATGGACGAAGAAGGTAAGCACATAACCCTAACGGATTGAACTGGACAATGTTTACACTCCCACTGTCCTCAAAGTACCAGGCCTTGATTGAAAGTGGAAGTTTTGATTTGAAGAGGAAAGTGTTGGTGAAGTATGTGGAGTGGATGAGCCACAACTTCTCAACGGTACCATCCAAGCACATTCCGTTGAGTGCTTAACCTGGACCCGGAGTGACGGGGGAAAGAAATCGGAAGAAATTTATTTGATTTTCGGTTCAGTGGGTGGGGGCATGGGTTGGGTTGACATGGGGGGCAGTCAAGGTGTCAAAACCCCCGCATCGTTCGAGTGCATCACAAAAACACTTCAGATATCCCTCTGAACTTCCCGTTTTCGTATACGTCGGACAACTGAGGAAATGACCATATTCTGTGATCATTTTCTGAAGGATTTTTGACTGACTTTGATCCTATTCAATTTGACTCAAAATTAAGAATTTTTTTTTAAAGTTTTTGTATATCTTTGACGCCATTAGAAAGTTCAAATTCTCTGAATGAAGGGTTAGGAGTGGACGTTTAGTTTATGTTTATACACTTTCGTTGACTTTTTTTTATTTAATTTTTAGTATTTGAGGTGGAATAGTTGGTTGGTTGAATAGTTGAATTCTTGGAATTAAATTAAGAGGAAAATTGAGATTAAGTGAAGTGGATAGTTTCCTGAGTGTCAATTTCGTAACTCATTTTTCTGTCTGTCTCCAAACTATTTTGGTATTGGGTCTGAGACTGAAGCCTTTCTTTCCTTCTTTTCAGTCCAGTGGGTTCCCTTTGAATTGAGTCCCATTGTCTTTCCTTCCTTGTGTTTTGATTGGATAGCAAATGAGAAGTGAAAGGGAATTAGAAAGAAACCTTGTAATTCAGGAAAATAAAAAAAGAGTCGGGAAATGACTGGTGACTTTTAAGTGTGAGTGACTAATTTACTCTCGTTTGTTTCCTTCATTTCCGTTACTCACTTTCCCTTATGCCCCGTTGAGCTCCGCTTTCCTCTCTCCGTCTCTTCCCCATCCCCAACTCCTCCGCTCTCAACTAATTTTTTAATCAGGAACCTATTTTTCTGGCACGAATCTTATAATGGGATTTAATTAAAAGCTCCATTCCTCACTCTCGGGAGGCAGGCGGAGAAGGGAAAAAATTATCCCCATAATTAATTTGCCAACCTTTCATCATCATTCCCTTCATTCCTCTGCCACCCACCCACGTCCACAGTCCTCCGTCCAGAATCAACAAATGGACTACAGTATTTTCTCTTTCTCCTTTCTAATTGCCCACAAAGTCCCTTCAGTCCCTCCAGTCCCACCGGTGGGACTTGGCTCTTCATCTGATGGAGTGATGGGAAGGAGACATGTGGTGCTTGGGTGTGTGGATCCTTTGCTTCCTGACTGTAGAGTGTAGACGGGTGATGAACAACTTCCGTTTTGAGTTTAGAATTCTTAAACAAAAGGACTAAAAGGACTTTCTCTCCTACCTCTGCCTTCTTAGTTGTTAAGAATAGAGTGCGGGTGGCAGGAGTTGATTAAAGGCTGAAGACAATGGAGACCCACTCCATATGGAATTAAGGAAGGAGAACGGGATTGATATTAAAGGCCAGGTTCCTTAAGGTTCTCTCTTGAGTCAATGCCTTGAGTCAATGGAGTTTAGTTTATTTAGATTTCACCATCATTCTTTCATCTCTGTGGTGAGACTGGATTGGAAGATGACTCAATGGGAAGTGAAAGATTTGGGAGGAAGAGAGATTTAATTAGAAAAGCCTCATCCTACAAACTATTCCAAGCAACTATCCCCCATAGAACTTTCTCTGGAGGGAGGCCAAGAAAGGAAACGGAGGAGAATGAGCAATTCTGGACGTATAGTCTAGGCCTTATATAGTTAAACTTAAGTTCGAGAATAAAGTGGAAGGAATGAAAATATAAACCACAAGGATCACGCAAGGTAGGCTGACTTTGGTTCCAATGGGATTCACGCCTCATATAGAAAAGTACCTTTGCGGTTTCTGGCACCCCGAACTCATTTCCTGTCACCGGAAGGAAGGAAGGTGTCCTTGTCAAGTGGTGGTGAAAGTGGGCTCATTCAACAATCACACTCATCACTCTCGACCCTTCATTTCAGTCTCGTATTCCAAGGGATCTAAGATTCCAAAGTACCTTTTTCATAAGGACTTTCACTGTTTCGGTCTGACGTTCCTTCTGTTCCTTCTGTTCCTTCGTTGAGAATGAAAAGGTGGTTTGTGTGTGTGTTATTTCCGAGGCAATAAAGCGTGTATTTGACAGGCGTCTGCTTTTCCCTTTTCTTTCCACCAGAGAGAACTCAATGGTTTAAAAATGATTCAATAACTTTGTCTTTTTTCAGTGGATTCATCCTTTTGGAGAAAGCTTCTTTTGTGTCCCTGTCTCCCTCAATTCATATGCCTTGTCTCATAATCCTCTGATTTTGGGCTTTTCCTTTTGTTACCCCTGTCGAAGTCCGGAAGAAGGATTTCTCCACTCATTACAACCACGGAACATGGAATTCCTTAACAATATTTCCTATATTTCTCTCAAGGTATTTGCTATATTTCTCAAGTCATAAGCTATAACACAGTCGTTTCACTCCAGAAACTCAAACTCCACATTAAAACACCTTTGATTGATCTTGAGTTGATGACTCTTGTCACCAAGATGGTATAAAGAATTGGAAATGGAAGGGAGTGTTGTTGTTTTGGGCATTTTGTTGATTGTGCGGTGTCATTGTGCCTGACATGCTCTTGGGGCCTCCTTCTCCGCACGATTAGACTCCAATTTATATGCATGTGTCACTTCCAGTCGTTGGACTGTTGTAGTTGGACTATACTTGGGCAGTATCCCAGCGTGAGACTCAATGAGGTGGTTAATGCAGATGGAAGTGGATCAGGAGTCACCCAGTCCACTGTCCCCTCACTCACGCACACGACCCGAATCAATTTGAATTGTTAAAAATACTAGACTCTGGAAGGGAGCTGGTAAAGTCCTTTCTAGCGTAAAGTCTAATGGAAATCTCCTTTCTTTTTTAATCCCATTGGATCCTTGCGGGGGAAGGGTGATGTGGAATAGAACCTTCCGCCCAGGTTCTCTCATTAATCAAGTCTCCGGCAGGGACTGGAGGATCATAAGGGTTTTCGTTCGGCTGGAATCAATCCCCCACCGTCTAATCACATTATCAGGTGGTTCCCCCACGCACACTCTTCCACATTTCCATAAGCCCTCTTGGCTCTTTTAGACCCATTGGACATTACATAATTACAATTTTGGAAAGGGAAGAGAAAGTCCATTAGGCGCCTATTGGATTCTAGACATGTTCAGCTTATGAAGGATGACTCGTGGACAGGAGACAAATGACAGTGCCAAGGGTAGAGGTAAAGGTAGCTCCCACACTGACTCTCTTGTGAGAGCTTCCTGAATTGAAATCATTTTTCTCCATCTGGACTGACTTTTGGACTGGACTTTAGTCGTGATTGCCCTTCCGCCGCACGTGGGAGAGAGAGAGAGAATGAGAACAGATTGCAGTCTACTGAGTGAGTGGAATGGATGGATCAGGGACTGGTCACCGACACCAGGCACACCAACGACTTTACTATTTGACAAAATAATTGCACATTTATCCTCGACCGTTGTCTCTTTGGGGTTCTTTTGGGGGACCTTTGTCCACCTTAGACCGGTGAGGGAGAAAATACTTTTCAGAATACTGGAGTTTCTGGTTGTTGTGGGCATGAGTTGAGTATTGTGATGATGATTTGATGGTGTGGAAGGGAGATATTCCATCGGGATGATGAGGAAGGATGCTGATGAGGATCCATGCATTAAACTCCAATTGACGGAAGTGTGTATATGAATTTTTATGGCCTTTCCCTCCCTTACTTACTCCGAGATCTCCTCGTTACCTCATCTTCCCTCTTCCAAATGAAGATTGTTCGAGGATGAATAAAAATGGGAATTATGAAGGGAGTATGGAAATGAGAAAAGGCGAGGCAATAAAGCACTTTGGTGAATTAAGAATGAATAAGGGGACACTGTGTAAGGGATTCCTCCCATTCACAATAAGTATAACCCATTTAACCAATTAATAACAAAAGTATAAATAAAAATCCACCCTTACTACCCCTTAGTCCCCTTTATTCCATTCCCTTTCTCCCCTTGTCAAATAAAAATAAGAACAATTATGAGCAACGACACTTCCACAGATCCCTAAATGTGGGAATGAAAGCACCAGGAGAAAGTTAAGAAATCCAATTGGTGGAAAAGTTCAACTCCGGTTAAAACTTTGTGGGTTTGGATTGTAGTAAAAGAGTTGTGTTAAAGTTCAAATTTGGTAATGTTCGTTCTATTTTGGAGTGATTTTGTTGTATACTGTTACTAAAGTGGTTTTCTTTCATTGTGTAATTGGTGAAAGTGGGTCCTTCTAAATGGGTTTGTGACGAAGTTAAGGTTGATGTTATCTCTGGATAATCGGCAGTAAGAGGAGCCTCATCCCTTTTAAATAATAGAATTTTCTTGGTAGGGAAAGTTTGATGGGGCACTTTCTCTGGTTGGGGAAAGTGTGTCTTGTGGAGTCGATGAAAGGATGTTCCATCTCCGCTTAAATGTCACTGTACTTTGGGAGACAATAATGTTGAACAAAACGGTCCCCGGGCGACCATCAGTGAGAGCCACTACTACTGCCACTACTGCCACTCCCCCAATTGCCCTTCAACCCCAATCTAACAAACTTGGACTCACTTGGAGTTGTGGAGTCTCCGAGTCTTTGGAGTTGTGGACTTGAGGAGAGGAAATTATTAATTGCCACTTCCAACTTCTTGAAGAGAAAGATGCTTTGGAGAAAGTTGTTTTGGGGGCCATTGAATGAGGGGGCAGGGAGTCTATTTATGAGGTTTTATGGTAGACTTTGTTTATGAGTCTTCCTTCAAATAAGAATAGGGAGAGGAGAGGGGCCAGGTCAAAGGTAGGGAAACTATCTTTCTGATAAATGCACAAAGTTGAACCTCCAAGGCCTCCATTAGCTCCACCACTTTCTCCTGACTTTCACCTAGGGGAGTAGGTGGAAGGAAGAAAGAAGAATCAGGCAATAAAATTAGAGTTTATTATGATAGTCTTGGAGAATTATGGAGAAAGAGGGACTTAGGCACTAGGGTTCTAGGGCTAGGGTTCTTAAACAAAGTGAGAACTTGCTCAAATCCAGTGTGAACTGGTTTAACTGTGCTTAACTGCAGTGGTTTCACCTGCAACGTTAGAATGACACAAGAAAGTGTTGTCTTTTCCATGTCACCGTTGGAGATGAGTTAGTGTAGCCTCACCCTCTGCGTATTATCACACAGACCATTTAAGCCAAGATTTATTTTTGGGAAGATATCAATTTTTTCTATTCCTTTCTATTCCTCGTGCTCCCCGTGGCCTCTCTTCTTCCTATCCTTGTGCTGGAATGGAAGTGGTGGAAAGTAATCCATGTTTGTTGCCATTGTTCTTTCTCCGACCCCCTTCTGACTTTTGGAAAAGTGTGCCCGAGTCATGGCACAATTACACACTCCCTCATTCATTCCCTCTCATTAATGCACTCCTGGATCCTTCTGGACTCTGCTGGAATTTAATTCTCCCCTGCTCTGCTCCTCCATTAACTTTTTATTGTCTCTCTGCTGGAGTGAAAAGAATGGTGGGGATGAAAGGTGGGATATTCACCCCAAGGCCACACTCACCGGCCTCTCTTCAATCGATCTTACTATTCCAAACTCATGATTTATTAATGGAGGGGTCTCCTGTACACGTTTGTCACGGAAATCTGATAACAATGGTCCCCTTCGGATATGACTCACAGGGAATGGGGTTGTTGTGTTGTTTAGGTGAAAGTGTGCAACTTACAACTATAACAACTACCTTGTACTACTCTACTCTCTACGGATACTCTACGGATCCTGGATGCTGGCCGTGTGCTGTGTGCTGGAGGGGATGAAGGTACGCCTCATTGCGTCCCTGGCACAGACAGTTCCGTCCCTCATTCTTTTATTCAAGAGAAATCAGGAGTAGGAAAGGGAGCTGGAGATGGCTCTTCTTCCGCCCATTCATCCGCCACTACTCATATCAAACCCATTTGTAAACGGCCCCGCCGGAAGTAAAAACGAATCCCTCTCCAATCCCTTGGCAGGTGGATTGATTCCCAAATTTATGCTCACTCCTAAGCTAAAAGTGTTGAGAATCTTCACTAAGAATCTTCAATACCCCTTCCAAGTGCAAGTGCCTATAGTTGTTGGGATCTGTGGGGAATGAATTTCTGCCGTAAAAGGAGAAAGGAGAGGAATGTGGAGCCGCTTAATTGAATGGGCTTGCATAATTCGTAGGATTCCGGCTGTCGCCTGGGTTAGGAATTTTTATTGGTTGGAAAGGCGTACCGGTTGATTTTTATTTTGGGTGAGGGAGGTGATTAGATTATCAGTGGCTCAATATGGAGAGTAGAAAGTGGGAGATTTATAGGGACCCGGGTAGCTTGGGGGAAAGTAATGGCGGGGAGCTGTGAGCTTAAGTGAAAGGTAAATCCGAGATCCATTTTATTACCTCGTCATCACTCCTCCTTCCAAAAAGGAGCGTAGGACCATTTCTACTTATACGGATGGAGAGTAGGGTTGGATTTTAATGAGAGGAGACTCATAATTCCTCACGTACTGAGATAAAGGTAGTCTGGTGGATGGATTCTAATCCCCACTGGGGAATGAAGTGACACGCCTTTCTCTAACTGATTCCATCTCTTCTGCCGGATAGGAGAGAGAGAAAGTCATCTGCTGGGACTAAGGTGGGTTTCTAATCGTCCTTAGTCTAAGGGACGTTGGATTGAACAAAGAAACGGGACAGCCTCCCCTGCCTTTCTCTTGATTTATGTGGCAGTAAATGTAGAGCATTGGAGTTGAAGCCCATGCTAGGAATATTTGCACCTAAAAGTCCATTGGAGAAGGGCGTGAGAGTGCATTGAAAGTTGTCTTGTTATTCAGAGAGCGTGGGGGAACACGGCGACAGAGGATTGCCCCAGGTGGCTCACACGACAATGGACACGACACACACCCCAGACAGAAACTTGGAGACACTTGACACTTTTGCATGATGAATGGGTTTCCCTGGGAGATTTATAAGACTCCATTTCCCTCAGAAATAGAAAACTTGCTAGCGTGTGGAGCGGGAGCTCACTTTCACCGCCACTAGCCCTACCCATAACCATACAGTAGTGGAGGGATGGACTCTGTAAGTCTAACTTTTGAATCCCAAAGTTAGTCCAAAGGGAGTAATACCTTGAGCAAATCCTTATTTATGTGAAGAGGCAAATACAATTTGGAACTTTGAACGATCATACCATCATATCCATTCCATTGATCTCTCATTTCTATTTGATCTTTAACCAAATGAGGACTCGTTTGTTTACATTTTGAATCAACTGTAATCATTCATAATTCATTCATTCCAGTACATTTTATATGGGGTGAAAGTGGGTTTTGTGTAATTGCCTCCTGTTCACCTGTTGGCTGGGATTGGGCAGGAGGCGGAGATTCCGTGCGCAGGTGAAACTTACTTTCACCCACTCACCTGTGGCTCTTCCTTTCTCCACGCGTAGGAAATAGGCGGAGTCTCCAGCACACCCTTGTAAGTTGTAACTCTATAGTTGTACAAAAGGATTTTGACTTTTTCATTTTGTGTCTGACTCTTGTTTTTTGTTCGTTGTGGAGATTGGAGTGGGCGAGATGAGTTGAATTTCCATTTGGAGTGGAGTCGTTTGAGCATAAAATGATAGTTGGTTCTGAAGTGGACGAGTGTGGTGATTCGGGTGGATGAAATGCCCAAAGGAAGGAAGATCCGCTATCATTATTCCTTCGCATGTCTCCCTATGCAAAACTCAAAAGTGGATTGTACTGGGGAAAGGGGAAGGCAATAAAACCCATGCCCCTCTTCTCTCTTCTAAACTCGGACTTTCCCTTTCTATCCTGTAGTAGTCAGGAAGTGAGTTTTATTTTATGAAATCCCGTCATCCTTCCTTGTAATCATCTAGGGAAGGTGGCAATTCCCGTAAAAGGATTTCACTTGTGGTGGAGATTACCTTCTTAAAGGAACTGCCGGAATGAATTGAGTCAATATGTGGGAACGGTTATGGACCCACCGACATTTCACTTCCCACCGGGACCCACTTTCTTTCTTGCCCTCTGCCTCCTTATAGTAGTTGTGGTGTAGTAGTTGTATGTGGCGTGTTTCTACTATGCAAATGTGTCTGTGATTACCCATCCAGTCCCGAGTTGAGTAAAAGTAAGGAGAGTAACAAGGCATTATTATGTAAATCCAACTAGTTTACGCCACGTAAAAGATAGTGTTTCGGCCATTTCCGCTCTCTTTCTTTCCCTTTTCCGTCCTTGCCTCTGTTCTGCTCCTTAACTTTGCTTCTGCTGAGCCTTTTAATTCCCCAACTTCATGTTCAGCTTGGGTGCGAAGGGAAAATGCAAATGCTCCAAGAAAGAGCATAAAAACACATCCGATCCAGGGAAAAGAGAACGAGGGAGAAAGTGGATAGCTTCATTAGACCACACTCTGCATCATGCTGCCTTATACAAAGATCAACTTTTACTCCATTCCTCTGACGTCATCCAAAGTTGACAACAATGGGAGAGAGATGACAGTGTCATGGTTTGACAGGGCAAGAAGGTAGTTCTGTACAAAGAAGTTCCTTGGGTCTATTTGACGTGTATTTGAATGGGGGGAAGAAGGGGGAGGTTTCACTTCCTGCCAACTTCACTTTCCCCCATGACAAATTCCCAGTTCATAATCATATTGGAAGGGGATCAAGAAACCCTTCAGACTCACAGAAAGTAGCTCAACATCTACCTTCACCTTTTGTCAACAGACAGGGACCTTAATTGGATAAGAAAAAACTTAAGTCTCCCTTTCTATCTAAAGGCAGCAGCTACAGAAAAGGAGAGAAAGGAAAAAGAAACTCAGAAGCAAAAGTGGACACACTTCTTTTTTGGCACAAACCAGTCGCTAATTTTACAACATTGGTGGTTCAAAATCTTTTTTAAAATATAAAAAGCATAGTTGACTTTGTAATTTATTTCATCCGGAGTGCATAGTTGACAGTAGGGTTTTGAGATTCTGTGAAATGTTGATGTTGCTCATGTGGCCTACTTGTAAACTTGTAAACCGGAAGTTGTGGGAGTTTGAGTATCATTTGTGCAGTGGAAATCCTCCTCCTTCTGATTGGGTGATTGCCAATTCCTCCTCCTCTAGTTGTCCCAGGTGGTTGACAGGTATAGGATGATTAGTGCCAAAATCACCAACGTCGTATTCACTTTATTAGCTCATAATTCTTGGATTTCTTTGGAGTCTGGGTGGGTGGGGATTTAATGGATTCTGGCTCCCTGTTCCCACTGTGGTTTTGTGATCTTGTGATCCATCTCTCTAACATATGAAGATGTTTGGAGTGGCTTCGTTAGACTTCTTGATGTTCTAATGAGAGTTCTCATTTGTTGGAGTCTTCACACCGAGGGCGTGAGGTGAAGGGGAGGTGCCCCAATCTGACTGAGAGATCAAAACAAGGAGCTTTGGAAGTCGTGACAGTGAACAAAGGCTCTCTTCATTATAAACTTAAATTACCTTTATTTCCATTCCTCTGAGGATCTTTAGGAGAGAGAGAGAGAGAGACAAGTTTCCTTGGCCGTGTCTTTCAGGGGAAAGTGAATCCCTTTGGTTTATGGTTTGGAATGAAAGAGATGAGGCTGAACTTGTTGCCAAGGGTAAGGCCTCAGTCCATTGGCTTTATGAGCTATGGCCCTTTTCAAGGTATGACCACCACAGGACTTTGTTTGGCTCCTGGACACACAAGACTCCCTGGTCAGTCTGGCGTGTGGAAGTAGGCAAGTGTCGAGTAGCTCCTGGAACGGAAACTTTCTTCGCTTGGATGATGACAAGCCATCGATGATTTCTGGGGGAATCCCTTATCTCCTTCTGACAGGGCCAAACCAACACCATTCCATCCAGAGACCACTGTCCAGGGAAAAGAAATTAGGACCCGGAAACTCATCCAGAAAATTGGGAAATTGGAAAATCCGAAACACCCTTAAAGTTTTAACTTTTTAAAGAAGGTCGTTTGTTAATTAGACTGAGAGGGATTTGTAAGAATGGATTTGTGGAATGGATTTCTTTTCAAATGGATGAAGAAAGCACCTCCTCATTGTCCTCGTCTCCCTCTTATGCTAAACTGGCTTTCTCCATTGGAATTGGGTTAAAGAGCATTCTTCTGGAATTCCAAGAAAGACGAGACAATGGAAAAGAAAGGGAGTCCATCAACCTGATTGGAATTCAACCCCTCCTTAGACCAATTGAGAACCTCCATTGTCCTTTCCCTTCCCACCACCACCACCTCAACTGAAGGTGAAATGAGTAAGGTGTGCAATGTGGAATGCTTTTCCTTTTGCTTTTGCTTCTCTGCTATATAAGTTCTGTGGCTTAAATGAGAATGATGACAAACCACATGGACTAAATCCACTTAGGGCTAAATCCAAAAGACTGACTTTCTCCTTCCTGTTTTTTGTAATGGTTGGTTGTGATAGGAAATGGGATCCGTCTACTGTTGGATTCAGAGTTCCACATCAATAAACTCCGGTGGTCGGATTTATCCCGAAGAAGATGGACACTTGGAAAGAGTATGAAGTCCCCTCCTCCTTAATGTATGCGATTATTGGAAGTGGATTTTGTGTTGATGGGAATATTGTCCATTCCATTCCATTTTTAGTTGAGTTGAGTTCAGTGTGTTTGCCTAAACTGTTGATTCGTCTGGAAGACACAAGTTGCTCTTGCTTTCTCCAAATCCTTTCTTTATGGCTCTCCCTTTTCCCTCTGCCTTTTCCCAGATTGAGCTCCTCTCCGGAGGCTTTTCCTTTGTGGCACTACTGGAACTTTTCTTTGGGGAGGGAGTGATCATTCACATTGGAGCCACCCAGTTATTGAGAATGGGAATTCACATTCACTCAATCCTCACTCTTCTCTAGCACAAACTTTCTTCTTACTCTACTCACATTGCTGAAATGGAGAAACGGAGAGATGAAGAAGATGACGGGAGTGGCTTAGTGGGTGGAGTGGCTTTTCGGAGTCTTTATTAATTCGGCTCTCTCCAAGGGAAAGTCTAATTAGGATGATCCACTTAAGGCCTATCTTCTTCTTGGCAGTAATTGAGTTCTCATCATCCAACAAGAAGAAGAAGAAGAAGAACCGATCACCACCAGAACCACACTGGACAGAAACCACGTGATCCTTTCTCTCTCTTGGACCAGCACTAACCTCCCAACTAAATAAGAAATGAAACCTCTCCTCATCCCTTTCCTCAAAATCATATTTACATAATAGTGAGGACAGGGTTCCTTTTGCTCATGCAAATGCCGTCCCAGACATTAATTACGACTAATTGAATTGTTACTAATTACAAAGACTTTTCCCTTACATAGCCCCTTCCCCTTTCCCATTCTTCTTCTCCGCTTTTCCCTTACTATAGAGGATGAACGCTCTTCCAAGAAAAGTTTAGAAGACGGAAATACTTTTCCCATCATCTTCCCTCCCTTAAGTACCACCCAAGTTCAATTCACTCCCGATCAGATTGGAGTGGAAAGTTGGAAAACTGATTTTGCATAGGATTTAGGCATGTGGACTCTGGACAGGAGAGTTCTCAGCAGAGTTCTCAGCCCCTTGTCACTCTTGCTCTCTCTGAGTAGTAGGTAGCGGTGCTTGGTGTAGCACTTGGTGTAGCGGTGCTTGGTGTAGCGGTGTTTCGTGCGTTGAATGGCTAAGAGTGTGGTGGTTGTGGGTTAATTAGGGATGCTGACGGTGGGACTTTTGTCTCCTTCCAGTACCACCACCACCACCTTTGTCCTCAGCCCCTCATTAAGTTCTCCCTGGGAATTTGGGAGTGACGGGTAGAGGCGTGGACATGAATATGGAATCCCATTAATTACTCTCAGTTAAGTCCGGATGTGGGTAGAAGCCCGGGTAGCTCCGGCTGTTCTCTCTCTCTGTCCAAATGCCCGTTGGCTTCTGGTTAATGAAGTTTTGAAAGTGACCGTTGTCTAGTTTTAATATCCAGAGTTCTGCATTCCTTCCTGTTTCCAGGAGGTGGGGTCATCCGGCACATACCTTGAGTCCATCCAACTTTTAATAAACCCTACACAGCACCACTACCAAACTTTCCCCAACGTCAACAAATAAGTTCCCTTTACTTTCTCCTTTGGAGAGAAATTCCCCCTTTAGGCACTGTTTTCCCTCTTTTTAATAAACGGAGTTTCCAACTATTAGTCCATGTTGTCTTTCTCTTTCACAAATTCAAGATTAAAAGTTTGGAAACTACCTTGGTTTGGAGCTACAACTACAACTTACTGGGTGTGGTTGATTTATGCAAAGCAAAGCTTCCATTTGTCATCTCCCTTAATGTCCACTTCTCCTTCTACTAAAGATTACTTTTTATTCAACCATTACACAACTTTACAAAAATGTTTGGTTTAATTGCTCCCTTCCTTCCTCCCATGGTCGGAGGTGTATGGACTTGTAAAGCTTGCAAAGCTTTCTCTTGGGAGGATGGAATGCTCTGGAATGGGCCGTTGAAGGTAGTCCAATGGCCACAATGACAATTAGGCAGGAAGAAAGAAACGGCCTAGGAGACTCTTCTCATTCCCGGCTTCTAGACGGACTCCTAATGAGGATCTCTGTCGTTAAGGAGAAACAATCCGCCCTCCCATTTTCCCAGTGAACATCGATTTTGTTATTAAGGGATGAATCTCTTCCTCAGTCTAATCTCCAGTAGTGGCCCAGTGTGGTGGATTTTTAATATCCAACAACCCCCTCATTGTGTATCATCCTTTGAATGACGTGTGGATCTCTTTTAATGGAACTGGTGCTGTGGCTATTGGAAAATGATTTTGGTCTCCCCCCTCAATTAGAGGGGGATCGCCACCACCAGCGTCTTCTAGAGGTGCTACACACTTTCCTTCTATTCCCTACTTCCATTCCCTACTTCTATTCTGCACTTCCATTCTGTACTTCTATTCTGTACTAGGACAGATCCCCTTGTCTAATTCCCATGGAGAATTTCCTTGCGCAACAATTTGGAAAGACAACTTTTGGCTTTTCCTCTTCTTCTGGTCGGCTCTGGGCTGTGCCTCTCCTTCGAAACTCGGAGGGAGGGAGTTGGGTCTGTGGTGGTGAAAGGAGAAAGCAGTCCGGATCGTCTACTCGTGCGGGACGGAAGCGGAGAGACAGCTAAAGATTTCAACCCCCACACGCCAAACTTTCATTTCCACTCGGCTAAGCGTCTATTGACTTAAACTTTCACCACCACTTCCCACCTTCTCCTCAATACTCACCTTGGAACTTTTGAACAACCCCCAAGGGGTTGGTTTTCCCATTCCTTTACTATTTGCAACCCTCTTGAACTCCTTGAGAAGTGAAAAGATCTTTGAACTCTGATTGGTTGAAGCATGACATGGTGGTGAGGATGTTGAGTTTGGATTGCTACACTGGGACAAATGCCTTTTCTATGCGACTCTGGAGATTGGCTCATGTCTGGACAGCTTATCGAAGTAAGAGTAGGGAATTCTGGGAAGGGCGGAAGACGCTGATTACAGGTCCCTTGGAAGACAAGTAGCTTAATTTGTTAATTTGCTCATTTCAAGTTAACCTTATCAAGGGGATGAGGTCATTGGCTCATCTGATTCACCGGAAATCCACTCTCTCCTTATGAAAACTTATTGAAACTGGGTCTAATTAATGTTTTTTTTTGTTTACTTTTCAGATTCCGTTGCAAACCATGGCTCAGAAAGTGGAGTTGATTTGGGTAGTAGCAGTTTGAAGGATGAAGTTAACCCAAGTCCTTGTGGAAGTCTCCCTTCATCCCCCTTCTCAGAGTCACTGAGTCTACTGGGGGGAGGATCCCTCAACGGTTCTCCCTTTGTCTGTGACCACTGTGGCCTCACCTTTGCTCATCGTGAGGACTTGGAGAAACACGAAGTCTCACACCCCGTCCCTAATCAGGTACGACACTTTTTATACCATTTTATGCAGAAATCCTATAGTGGACACGCCCTGTCCTAGAATCCAAGGCCCCATTAGCGAATCTCCCGAAACGGTGGTTAGGATCTTCCTGTCGGACTGAGATAAGGCACTTTGCCACTCAATGCACCCGCACGTTCCGTCGATTAGCCCACCACCACCGCCGCCCTTCCACGGCCCGAATTCTAATTTCTATTTGTCATTTTTGTCTCTTTCCCATGCGATGGCAACTTCAACTTCTTCACGGACGTCTCACTCCGCCAGTCCTGTAAAATTTGTTTTAAGCAATTTGCGAACGTGTATCGATTACAGCGTCACATGATAAGTCACGACGAAAGTGCAGGGCTTCGGAAGTTTAAGTGTCCAGACTGTGACAAGGCCTTCAAGTTTAAGCACCACCTCAAGGTCCGTTTCTGGCATCCAGTTTGATTTTGATGGCTCCCCTCAGCTTGATTATTTGCATGGAAATCATTTCACCTTTTTCTTCAGTTCTGCTCACCCCACTCCGGCCGCGTTGATTGAATAAGTTTTCCAATTAGATTTAGTTGCATGTTGATGGAAGTCAATAAGAAGCTGGAAGCATGACAGGAGGTTTGCTCCTATACGACCTTTGCATGGAGAAAGTCAACTTTCACCCTTTCATGCTTCTGCCCACCTTACAAATCCACAGAGTGTTAATGGCTTAACTTCTTACAGGAACACGTTCGAATCCACTCGGGGGAAAAACCGTTCGAGTGCAACAATTGTGGAAAACGTTTCTCCCATTCTGGATCATACTCGTCCCACATGACTTCCAAAAAGTGTCTCATCATGAATCTCAAGGTAAAGGAAAGAAACTTAGAAATTTATCATCTAAAAATCTAAAGCTTTGATTTTGTTGAAATGATGATGAAACGGAGACTGACTTTGAAGTTTGTCTGAGTGTAGGAGTTGATTTGATTTTAATCAGTTGTTGATTGATATTTGAGTGAATTGAGTTAGTGGTTGATTCTAAATTGGCAATTTCCATTATCCCCTGAAGCCACCTAAAGTGATGAGCCCACTTGACTGAAATTATTGCAAAATTAGAGTCCCTTCCCTGAGCCTGGAGGGCCTGGAATGCTAATATTTTCCCAATTGGTGAAAGTTGTGGAAGGAAATGAGGTGACAATGAGATTGAGATTTCTGATCCTCCCTTCCTTCCTTTCAAAGTTCAGCAGGAGGAGTTGAGAAGTGCAAAAGTTTTGGTAGAAAGTTTTGTAGATGGAAGGAGGGGATAAGGGACGTCGGTGTCCTTTCACTGGAGAAAGGACATGACAGGGACTTCCGTGAAAGAGGTTAATTAAACTCTTTCTTCTTCTTACAGTTGAGTCGTGGGAAGAACGGAGAGGCCAAGGGCTCCTCCACTGCGTCCTCATCCCCACAACGAAGCCAAGGAACAACGAACTCAGGAACTTTTCCAGGAACCACGCCCAACACAACGAAACCAAGACATCGAACAGCCTCAGACTCAGCCCCATTCCCAAATCATCCACTTCTGTCGGCCAAACTAAGCCAGGACACACCTGACAATAATTTCAGAAACAGTCCAAGCAGCAATGAACCACTGTACCCATCAACCTCACCACCATTCATAACACCAGGTAAAAACATAAAACCATCAGCGAATAGAACATCTGACTTCGTTACATTTTTAACACAATGTATTTGGAGTTTATTAACTGGCGAATTTGTTCTCCAGGTCCAGTGAACTTCCATCCATTTCTCGCAGCGAATCCCTACGTCCTGAACATGAGCAATTTCTTCAACTCCCTCTCGCAAAACTCTCCCTTCCGTCACTTGGGACAGTTGGACGGGGACGAGAACCCGCTGAAGAAGGCAATGGAGACCCAGGGGAAAGTGAACGGATCCATTCGTTCTCGTTCTCACTCTAGGTCACGCTCTAGGTCACCCGCCAGAAGTGACGTGGACTCCGAAGTAGGAAGCAAGGGGGAGAAACGGAAGCGGAAGCTAACCGGAGAAGAAGAAGAGGGGGACTCGGACAAAGAGAGTGTGGGGGATAAAGTCCAACGGATCCTGGACACGGTCAATGCCAGCGTTACTCGCCAATTCTTCCACTCCCGTCACTTGAAGAATGGATACGAGTCACTTGAACAACCATCCCCAGCCGGGTCACCTCGTCCGCTCAAGGCAATCCTGGATGAGAAGATGGACCTTGATTTTCCCCAGCACAACAATAACAACCTCAAAATGAGTAACAATGAGGAAGAGCGGAGGAAGAAAAAGAACGGGATTGAAGGACTCGCTGCCCGACTGGAGATGAGCCAGAAGCAACAGCAAAAGGAAGGGGAGAAATTGAAGGAAATCAAGCGACAAGAGGGAGAGCTCTTCTGTAGTGTGAGCGGCGATGAAGACCTTGAGCGACACTCTAGCTCTGAAAATGACTGCGGGGACTCAGGTATGGGAGACTGGCTGATAGGTGAATACAAACAATTAATCTCGTTCAACTCAAGTTTTAACTGCAAGTTTAAATTAATTTTATAACTAAAATTTTGTCTGTTTTTGTCTGTCCAGCAGGTGAGCCAAATGCTTCAGGTGAAATGAGTGAGGAGGGCCGGAAAGTCCGTGTTCGCTCGCTCTTTTCTGAGTCTCAACTGAGCGTCCTCAGACACCACTACGGATTGGATCCACGGCCACGCCGTGAACATCTCCTGGCTCTGGCTCAACAGTTGGTCTTACCTCTTCGTGTGGTTCAGGTACAATCCCTCTTTTCCCACTTTCACTCTACCTCCATTTCACCTAGAAACTTTCTTCCAGGTATGGTTCCAGAATAGTAGGGCGAGGGACCGGCGGGAAGGAAGACCAACGCAGTCAACAAACATCAATGGAGGGCTTCATCTCTTCGCTACGGTCAAGACGCCATCGCTTGGAAGTAATAAACCAGGCAGTAATGCACTCTCACCCGCACCCTTGCACCACTCATGGGGAATACCACCGCTGAGTCCATTGGAAGATTTGAAGCGTCAGGCCGAGCAGCCACTTGATCTCTCAACCAAGAGGTCAACACCATCTAATTCTCCGAGACCCTCACACAGCTCAGACATTCACCACTCAGATGAAAGCAACGAGCCACTGAACTTGGTAAAAACCAATTTCCATTTACTTGTCGTACAAAATTTTTCAAATTCATATCTAGGATTGTAGCCCTGAATTAACTGTGTAATTAATATGTTTTTCAGAAGGCGTCCCCAAGCAACAGTCCATTGACAGGAAGAACAGAATCCCCAATTCACTTTTTTGACCACCGACGTCTGGTGGTGAAGGAAGAAAGTCCAAGGCGAAAGGCGAGTTCCCCAACGACTCACTCGAACAGCACGTCCCGCCTGGCACGGATCCTGTCACAACCTCCGAATTCACCGTCACCTGTCACATTGTTTGGCCAGAGCCACCGACCCAACGGCTACGACGGAAGGACGCCTTCCCCTGCTGTCTCTCTTGGTCCAATTATGACGCCAATCTTGTCCAGCATGATCCCAGTACCGTCCAGTAGTCCGCATGAGTATGGGATGAATGGATTCAACCACTCCCCGCTCAGTCTTCTGTCACAGGGCACGATGAGTGAGAATGGGGACCATCACGGGCTCTTTCTCGGCGCAGGCAGGCCGCCATCCAAGAAACGAAAGTCACAGAAGCAGTCTGCCCTTGTCTCTCCCGCGTCAAATGCCACATCCAATGGACAGCCAGAAGAGATTGGTCAATTCTCCTGCGACCAATGTGAGAAGACGTTCAACAAGCAGAGCTCTCTAGCACGGCACAAGTATGAACACTCAGGTATAATTCAATTCAAAATTAAGAAATTAAGAAATTCTAAAACTAAGATTGAAATCTAATGCGGTCATTCTTTTATAGGTCAACGCCCTTACAAATGCAACACTTGTGAGAAGGCCTTCAAGCACAAGCATCATTTGACTGAGCATCTTCGACTCCACACCGGAGCCAAGCCGTTCCAGTGTAACAAATGTGGGAAGCGATTCTCCCATTCTGGTTCTTACAGCCAGCACATGAATCATCGCTACGCCTACTGCAAACCCAACCCGAACAATCGCAACAATTAGTCAAACTCAAATCCAGCGTTCCCTTCTCCAATTCTAATTTATAACTCTTAGCTCTTGTGGCTCTATTTAGGATTTTAAGAAATAGGCTCTCAAGTATCGGGTCACTAATTTGTATTAAGCCTAAATGACGATCCCTGGAAACTGGGAGTGCTCGTCAGAAATGGAGTTTGAAAGGCCTAAAACACGCGTCCCTCCAGGTGGAGAATCAGAGACGTTCTTCAAGAATGTTGATCTCTGACCCACACTCGACACACACGTACTCATCCCCTATATAACAATTGCTACACTTTAGATTTTACAATTTGCTGATTCTTGTCTCTCTACGACGTAATTAATGTGTAATTAATGTGCCAATTCTGGATGTGTCTCGTAATTGCTGTTTCTCTCTGTCTTACAACGAAGGTCCTCTCCGGACCAAAAGGTTTACAAAACAACGAATTAGAAATTAAGAGATTTCTCTATTGCAGAAGCTTCTTCTCTCGTACAATTACAATTAGTCATCGAATTAACAAAACAACGAAAGGGATTTTGGATTTTAGGCCTATAGGGTTTGGTCATTGCCAACGGGGTACCACAGGATGTTAGATTTGCTATTTTCTAAACAATGAAACTTCTTCAAAATGTACCTGCCAAAATACTCAAAAATGTAAAAGAGTAGAGATCTGATTGCTGCAAAATGCAGATGAAAATCTCCATTCTCATGCACAAAAGCTCCACACTTTGCACTCTCATTTAGTTCCTATTTATCAAAAGCACTTTTTAATTTCTACCCTTTGCAGGTTGACAATGAGAATTATTTATGCCAAATTCATTTTTTAAGTTTGACACAATCAGTTGAGTCCAGGCTAGTCAGGGATCAAAAGGTCAAAGGACAAGTGTCCTTCAGTTCGTATGATATTCACCCAAATATATACTCACAGAGTGCAATTAATTTTGATTTTTAAAGCAATCAGAGCAGAGGAAGGGAAGATCTGTAAAAACGAATGAGATTTTAAGATGATTTTTCGCACTTGCACTTTGCATTTGTTTAAAATAGCCATTTTTAAATTAGCCATTTTTAAAATAGCCATTTTATTTATGTCCTTAGCTAAATAAGTTAATTAAGATTCTAATAGTTAATTAGTGGCCCCTTAGCTGCACTTTACACAAACCAGGAGAGAACAACAAAAACCCAATTGAAAATTGGAGAAAACTTGAGACAATATTGTTAATAGTCCTTAATGGAATGTGATGCGCCACACGTTTTTCAGAGTTATTTCTAAAACTATGAACTTAATTGTAATTGTAATTAAGGTAAAACTCCATTTAACCTTGACACTCTAACGCTCTCTCGAAATTCTTTTTTCTTCGTCCTTCTGTTCTCTTGTAAACTTTTTGCAACTTTCTCTCCTCGTCCAAACTTTCTTTTTTCCCCTATTTCCATTCCAGCCAATCCTTCAGCTTCTCTTCGTGTTGTTTAGATTGTTAGACTCTAAGCTACTTAAGACTCAACCACGTGAATTCTTGTGCCAAAACTTTATAATAACGTGCTTCCAGAACAGGAAAAGGAAAATACGTTGCCAAAAATGTCTATGGAACTGCCCCCTCATCCCACTTCTGCCCCCCTCCAGCATGATGTTTGATTTCCTGTACATACTTTTTAGACAAACTTTTATTTTGATTTTATTATTATGATTAGGAATGGCTCCTTTTTACTCGAGTGTACACTTGAAACTTCTTTTTTATTCCTAAGCTATAGTGTTATTCTTATGAATATCTTCCTTTGTGAATTGTAGACGAACAAAGAGTAGCAGTTCCTCAATTATCTATTAGACAAAGAAAACTAATAAATAATTATCTCATTATGACTCGGAAGTTAATGGAATATTCCCCTTCATATAGAGGAAAGGTACTCGTGGAAGAATGCATTCAAGTTTATAGAAGTTTCAAAAGGCAACCTGGGCCAAGTATTATTAGTGTACAAGTTTACTGCATTTTACAAACGGCCACGCGATTGTTCCAATGGCTAGTGACCCGCTCGTGTTGATTCGTTGGATTAAAGTCATGGCTGTCCGAAGTCTGGTTCGGGCCTGATCCCGCTGCTCCGCCTTCCACGCTCCCACCGGGACAAGGACTCGTTGACTTTGAGCGTTGGAGTGAAGCGGCAGTGGCAGCGGGGATTGATTGTCATCTGGAGGAGGAGACAAGTGTAGAGACCATCGGAGGTCGAGTCGGTCGGTTGTCCAGGATCTTCTCAAGCTCCTGCATCACACCAACTCCCAACTTTGGAGTCAACTGGAAACAAGTAAAGTAAAGCTGGGTTAAAATAATATTTCAAATACTAAGTTCATGTTGTACTGTTCTACCTGGAGTGCTTGCAAGAAGGCGATGAGT
This sequence comes from Pseudachorutes palmiensis, assembly GCA_009869845.1. Lineage (NCBI taxonomy): Eukaryota > Metazoa > Arthropoda > Collembola > Poduromorpha > Neanuridae > Pseudachorutes > Pseudachorutes palmiensis. Next base: position 6,064 of record VNWY01000637.1, on the reverse strand, counting down.
TCCTGGGTTGAAGTTGGTCCAACGAGGGTGCACTGGAGAAACAAAACGAGAGACAATGGGATCAAATGAAACTCAAACTGTTTAGATCTAGGGAAGTTTTGGCAGAATTGAGTTACTTGAACGGCGTCATTCTTGAGGCACCAGGCAACGGAGAGTTGAGCCAATGAGACGCCATGACGCTCAGCCATGCTTCCCACTTCGCGACAAATTCGCTTCTGATGAAGCACCTTCTGGTTGCTCCCGTCTTCAACAGACATGGAGCGGCCCCAAGCCTGAAAAGAAAAATCAGAATTGGGAAAAAGGAATAAATGAATGAAAGCTAAGATGAAGATCAAGTAACTGATTTAAGCTCCTATACTTGAATAGATTTAAAAATTAGAAAGCCGAATGGCAGAAAGAGGACAGAATTGGGATTTTTGCTAATTGCCGAGGTTTCCTTGCTGTTTGAGACAGTGCTGGCTGTGTGTGTTAAGACAAGGGAGATGAAGAGGATCTTTGGAGTGAACGGAAGGAAGTGGAAATGGACTTTGGTTGGATTGACTTCCGGTTGGTTTGAGTACCTCCTTCCCTGCGGATGAGGTTCCTTCGGTGTCATCTTGGTTCCAGCTATAGGAAGACGAGTACTTTTTCTAAAAAAAAGAAGAAACCATGGGCATTAATCAAATGGAGCATGAATTGTCTCTCACTTCCTTACCTTGAATGAGGATCTGAGAGTGAAGCTGAATGCCTCCTCTGAACTCTTTCCTCCGAACAATTTGCAAAAGTTCATAGTTGCAGGGGCCCAGGTCATGAGTCCAACTCCTACATATAGCAATGAAAGAAAGTTATGAGATTCCGCTCAGTCCTTATCTTAATGGGATGAGCAATGGGTTTTGGTCAAGGATGAAAGTGAAACTTTCTCCAGCAGGCAGGGGATGATTGTAATAACCCATTAGTCTCTTCAAATGCAGCAGAAGGAAGGAGATTTAGGAAAGGAAGGAATGATACTGGCAGGAGGAAGCAGGTGATCGTGATGGATGGCTACACAAGTCTCTGGACACGGGAGGATGATGAGGGAAATACCGATTTTATTGTGGAGCTCAGTCATGTAGAGCTCTGCTTTGTCCCGGCAGAAGAAGTGGTACTCGGCCTGCTCCAAAATGGGCGTGATGCAATTGAACTGTCGGCAGTTGGAGTAACTGCAAAATCCAACAGAAACATAAAAATCAACCAATCGATTCACAACTTATTTGAAGACTAACGCCTCCATGATCTCCGTCGGCGTCCATTTGCTTGTTCCCCAGTACATTGCCCAGCCGTTCTTTATCACATGATCCATCGCCCTTACGATCTCTGGAAAAACAGAAAATGTCATCAACACTCTTATAGTAAATTGAGCAGTGAGGTTTGACACCTTCCATTGGGCAACTTGGATCGGACCGGTGAACGATGACGACATCAATAAAATCCAACTGGAGTCGCTCGAGGGATGCTTTGACACAATCCACAATGTACTTCCGAGACAAGCTTCGCTCTTCACATCTACAATAATTAGGAAATGTCAAATGGAATGTAAACAAGGTTTGTTCCCTTTGCCAAACGACTGTCATTCTGGAGACATTATTTGCATATCAGCGATTCCCTGCGACGCTATTTGTTCTCACTCTATTTTCGTACTACCTTGAAGGCGTCGAAATGAAGATGCAAATTCCACGTGTTGAGTTAACATCATTAGGAGGAATTGGCAAAGTGACAACTTTTAAATTGAATCCTGATCCGCTCCATTCCTCATCACTTTGTTGATGACATTTTCAAACTTACTTGGACGTCCAGTAGATTTTTACGAGGATCACGTACGAGGTTCGTCTCCAATTCCTCTGCTTCAGGACCTTCCCGAGCTCAGTTTCAGTCGAAGTTCCTGCGTAGGCGTCCGAAAGGTCAAATACGTTGATTCCGCTGTCATAGGCAAGGGTGACGACGCTCTCTAGCGTCTCTGCAGACTCCGCCCCCAACATCCAAGTGGCCAATCCGAGGTTAGACACTTTGAGTCCGCTCTTGCCCAGGTTCTTATACCGGATTCCTGGGACAATAGACCGGGTTGCATTAGGAAGGGGTGAAGGTTGCGGCGTCATTCCGAGTGTCCCATTTCCATAGTCACTCTCCAGGGCAGATTCTGCACGGAGGTACAACTGCTCCATTGTGCCGTTGGGGCATAGCACTGGAAGTGAGGAGCCTCGAGATGAGCTATGGACAGGCAACGAGAAAATAAGAAACCAGTTCAGACAAGTACAAAAGGACGGAGCTGTTTACCCGTCCATGTCACCGCAATGTGCCACTCTGGGCCAATTTCCCATGGACCAATTAGAACCAAAAGTAATTCCAGGCTGCTCCCTTTTTCTAATGTTGACACAGAGACTGCGGCTAAAAGCAACTAAAGCTCAAGATCAGCGGAATGACTTAGCGATTCCAAAGGAAATGGGCTCCCAGCTCCCCCGGCTTCTTGGCATCAGTTTCTTTTGGCCAGTTCTCAAACTCAAATTCGGATCAAGTTCATTGCGTCCTGAGGAATGACGAAGAGCGACGTTGTCGCTGTCCGGGACATCAAGGAATTACTGGACCAGGCATGGAATTCCTCATCCGAAAACATTCATTCACTCTCCTCTTTAATTTACAACGCGGTTTCTCGTCTAGCGCATAAACGCAAAGGCTCAAACCGGAAAAAATCCTAAAGGAGAAAATCCTTTGAGTGTAAAAACAACTCGGAATGGTTTCAGTTCCTGGTGATTCAGGAAGCTATCGGAGTAAGAGACTTGGTCGTATAAAAGCTCAAGTATATCATGAAAGGTAATAAAATTTCGTAGGTAGGTCATCAACCAGTCACCACCAGAGAACACTGTCACGGAGTTTCATGAAGATCGTAAATGTAAAAACAGAAGGCCTTGCAAAACGATCATTTCGAATGGAATGACCCATCAACTCCTCCTTAAGCTCAGAGATTAGCAACTTCCACCAATCCAAAGGTCATATACGCTTTCTCCAGAACTGGTGCAACTGAACTGCAGAACTCAAGTGAAGTGGATAAACCTCCTGGATAACCTTTTGTCTCCGTTTCCTCTTTAGCCCTGGATAAAGCTCCAGCAATCCCACATTCCCCCATGGATTTTGCGAAACAAATGGTAACCCTCTGGACAACTTCCTCTCTCCGGATCTGCCTGAATATTTGTTTCAATAAATCTCCAGCGACGTACAAGTTGTGCAAAGTTTTTGCGGTTATAAAAGGAAGTTCTGCGTCTCAAAAGCGTATTGAGATGGAAGTGGTGCCGTCTTAGTAACAACACCGCATCAGTAATCGCATTACTGCCTTGCCACGGCCTTGCCACGGCGGCGTCTCCTCTCAAGAGAGTAGCAGGAGAGTGAGGGTAGGGTAGGGGCCTGGAATTTGCGGAGAATGGAAATCCAGCGAGCTGAACTGAAGAGGAAAGCGGCTACTCCTTCATACATTTGCCCATTTCCAGTTATTAAAGGCTGTAGCCTTTGTAGGCTACAGGGAGGGATTCAGTCAATGGAAAAGTCCTAATGGGATTTCTGGATTTATTTCTTCCCTGAACCTCAAACTTTGTCCAATCAAGGACTGACGGGGAAACGTCACTCACACGTCCTCCTCACACGCTCACTGGGATTATACTTCACATTAGTGTAAAAGGAATTTATGAAATAATCCTGTAGCAGAGGAGAGAGAACCGACAATTGTACTTTGTAAAGTTACCTGGCACTCTTGAATTCTCTCCAGAATTCTCTCCAGAGTTCCTTCTCGTCCGACCTGGAAATGCAAACTGGGCTATGGAGAAAGTGAGTGGGAGAGAGAACCTTTCTCTCCGCTTTTGGAAAGCCCAAGGGTTCTGTCCAGAGCCACTCTTATTCCATCAGACAACATTATAATCACCAACAGTCAATCACTTCCGGCTACGTGACACCTCTAAGCTCCACTCTCTAAACACACAAGCATTTTCACACAGGCCACAAATAACTCATCCTTCTGTCACTTACTGCCGCAACTGCCAAAAGTTACATTGACTTTGGAGGTCCATGTGGGTCTCGTCGTTATCCTTTAAAGTTTTGTACCACTGGGGAGTCAAAAGAGACCACACCGCCATGCCGCCCTGCTGCTGCTGGCAGTGGTGCATAATTTAAGCCCCCACGCCGCAGTCCTATCGAATTTGAGGCCGTTTCGCATTTCGCATTTAGGCCTACACCCTACTAATTCTCGTTGGGAGGCACTCTGGTTGCCACTCTGAATTAGGACGGACGTGTGATTCCTTTTCTCTCTGGGAGAAAGTGAATTGTACGAGGAGTGAAAGTTAATCAGATGTAAATGAAAGGTGTATTGTACTTGAGGGGGAAAACAAAAGTTGTAATCCTTGAGCAGTAGGGACTGAGCTGAAATCAAAGGGAATGGGAATGATAAGGTTAATTAAAATTGTGAGAGAGTGACATATACGACATTTGGCCTTTGGAAGCGTGTGAACGGAAACAACACGTGTGTCATCATTCACTGCATGGAGCAATGCTGACTTTCACCGGAACCCCGAGAGTCAAATTACTCTGCCTACAGTCCAGAATGAAGGAGAAACTATCTCTCGATCGTCCTCTCGAGGAAGGAGGCTAATACTGCAATGCAGTCGAGTCGCTCAGGTGGTGCGGCGCGCTTTTCTCCTCCTTTCGCTCAGGCGGAACCATGAAAAGTTTTACGGAAAGAATGCGGTCAGTTAAGACTGAGAAAGAAAGTCAACAGACAGGGGGATAAATTATGAGTTGAATTTTAGATATTTTAGCCTGAGGAAGAGCGACAGCGGGACATCATGTCCAGAATAAGAATTCCAGAGAATACATAAAAGCCACTTCCACTGGCTCCCCTGTTTGTTCCAGATGCAAACTCAAGCACACCGACAATTCCAATGGATCCTTGTCGTCCCATTCTCCAGGTCCTTAATCAAACGAACCAAATTGGAGCTCTCTGCTTTCTCCACATGGGACTCTGTCTCTCTCTCTGGCTCCATTTCACCTGAGCATGGAGAGAGAGTGCTGCATCGTTTAACATTGCCAAAAGGTGAATCGATAGCCAACTCTCATTGTTTTCCTTGGCAGGCACAGGCTGTACGAGCACAACCCAACCCGAGTTTGGGGCTAATGGCTAAATAAAAATACAAAAATGTCCATATAGGGTAAGAAGGTATTGGACTTTAGTGGTGGTGAGAGATATGGGTCACTCACCCAATGGAGTCTGACAGAGTCCATTAAGAATCTAGTTTACAACTTTACATTTCCGTAGACTGTACCTGAGTGGACGGTGGAGATTTGGACTTTGGAGGGATCCTTTTTCTCCAGCAAAAAGAGTACAGTTCAGTCCAACCGCTTTCCCCGCACTGACTGGAGTAAGCAAAGAATTCGGGTGATGGCTTTTAGAGGTTCCACTCAAACTCAATTGGGAGAATCCTCCATTCCCAATGCATATTTCATGCCCTCCTACCAATTCCCTGCCTCGTAATTCCTGAATAGAAAAGCGTCTTTCTCCTTTCTTTACGAAATGAAACCTTAATCCGCCCTATTGGGAAAAGAAATCGAAAAGTAAATGCTTCCACTCCAGTCTTTAATTATTTGGAGGAATAAAACTATTCACGGGGACTGCGCTTATAGGAAAGAAAAGTTTTTAGCACAAATTCCTGCTGACCAAGGAAAGCAATCATCAAGTGACGTAAAGTAATGATGATGGCTTTCCCTTTTAATCTAAACTCAGCACTTCCACCAATTCCTCAAGGGAGCTCTCCTCCCTGCTTTTTATAAACTAATTTATTTCATATACATTTTCGGAATATGATGATTTTTGAAACCAGTCAAAAATGGATTAAGGGTTTCCAAAACCCTAGTGTTAACGACTTGATTTATAATGGACACGATCAGGTATTTTAATTTCGAATGAGTGAAATCCTTACGATTAGGATTAGCGGAATCTTCGACCTCGAAGTTGGGGTCGTCTTGTCCCACTTGAAGGGGCTCCACCGCCCATTGTGAACATTTGGGATTGCTG
>VNWY01000636.1:0-33979 GCA_009869845.1 Pseudachorutes palmiensis | reverse complement strand
CCTAATAGACTGAACTTCTGACCAGTTTTTTCCCAGGCAAGATAACTTTTGTGGTCATTCGGTAAAGGTCAAAGGTCAATTAAAATACTATACAAATTAAATCGACTTACACCCTAACGCAAACGAATTCTTAGCCGATAGTTCTGTGTGTAAAATCGAGCACACTTAAGTAGCGAAGCTAACTTTATTTAGCTCCAAAGTGGCTTAGAAAAGAGTTTATTTCCTATGAATCTAATCACTGATCTAAGCTCTAACCTTTTCATTACAACTAGAACAGTGAATTTAAAGTATTTTAACTAAAATTGAGAATTTAAATGAATGGCGTTAAGTTCTGTTCACGGTATGGACAATGGTATAGATTGGAGATGCTCATTTGTTCAATTAATATGGAATAACACATGAAATAAAATATGAAAAGATTAGTTTTTGTTGAAAACGTTTTTTTTTTAAAAAAAACATCTTTCGTATTCCATATTTTCGTGTAAAATGTTTGTCTGAGACTCTTGGGATTAGTGTCCATTTTCTGGAGTTTATTGCCCTTCCAACTTTCTCTCCGTTGTGCTTTCCCTGCCTCCACTTTCTCCAGAGAATCGGGTGAAAGCGGGATATGGCACTGAAGGTCTTCTCAACTGGATTCCACGTGAGTTACTGGAAGTTTCGTCTATTTCAGTGTGAGTGACGCATTCCCTACTGGACAGAAGCCTCTCACTTAAGGGACCCCCGTTTCCGTAGCCTTGGACCAAAAGTGGCCTTCATCCCTTCCAGATTGACCCTGGATGGCAAGTGGTTCTTCATATGGCCTCTCCGTCCTGTCCTCCACAATCTCCAGTGGGTCCAGCCTATACTGGGATTGTTCAGAGTTCCTGAGTATGGACAGATCATCAATCTATGGTTCTCCACAACTCTTGCTCATCCAGGACGTGGCCCAAGACGCCTCACTCGCAGGTAATTTACTCCTTTCTCCTGACAAGTAAAAGTTCTAATAACTCTAGAGAGAAAGTTACTCTAGGGAGAGTGAGGGTCTGAGTGAGTTAGTCTCCAGTGTAAATGGAGCTGACAGGTAGAGTGCTAGTGCTGTCTCCGTCTCCTCCTATCTGAGAATGTGGGTCAGTGGAGTGGTGAAAGTGGAGAAAGTGTCTCCTCCTTAGCTCCGGTGTCTCTGGACATGGACACGCATGTGTAACCCACTTAGGGTTTCCCCCCTCTTCGATTTTTCCCGATGTAGGAAGGAAGTGGGGAATTTTGGCAAGAGTCCCACTCTCCTAGACTCCTAACACAGTGCCACAGTCTTATCTTTAGCACGAGCAGAACTGTCTGAAGACAGGAAGGAAGAAGGGACTCGGAGAGGTCTCCGCCCTCAGTTATCAAACAGCAGTCCACTCCCCTTTGGGAAGAGAGCGGAGTCAGGAGGATTTCAGTGACAAGGCTTCGAGCTTAAGTCTGCATGGGTCACTTGGGGTCATTCGGGATAAGCTCCTCCTGAGAAGCAGTGGAGAATATGTCAGCCTCACCGACAGACACCCCTTCATCATCACTCACAAACTCACCTAAAATCATCATCAATGTCGTCAGTAGGGGTGAGCAACAAGCCTTCTGGAGTTTTGGAAGCGTCCCTTGTCCTAACAATCCCAGGGGTGAAAGTCCACTTTCACCACCACAGCTTTGGCATTCCATTCCCTTTCAATTAAATCCGAAGCACACATGTCGAGATTGCCAGCACAGCCCCCCAGGGACTACTCGGAACGTCTCTCTCTTTCTCTAATTGGTTTGTTTTTGTTTCAGATGAGGATGAAGGGGATGGTGTTGAAGCAGCCCCACTTCCGCCACCGCCCCCAGTGGAGCGACTTGAGGTTCATGACTCACTTCAGAAAACAGCCTCGTACTCACACAACCTCTACCTCTACGATGTAAGGATTAAACTAGGTCAGAATTATTAAGAATTAATTTAATTGGTCTTGTTAATTATAAAATTTTAGGAAAGTGGGGGTTTGCCAGGGGGTGGTTCCCCACATGCTTCATCCCTCCTCTTACCCCATGTGCTCTCCACCCTGGCTCCAGGTGGGGCTGGAACAGGCACTGGAGCTCCTGCAGGGGACGTGGCCAAAATGGGCACTTTCATCGGCGTCTTCCTGCCTTGCATCCAGAACATCTTCGGGGTCATCCTCTTCATTCGACTCACATGGGTTGTGGGAACGGCCGGGGCCGCTTGCGCCTTTGCCATTGTATTCATGTGCTGCTGTGTCGTAAGCAATTTAAAATTTAAACAGACAAGTCACGTCCAATTTGCTCCTCATCAAAATTCTCATCCCCTTGGCCTAAAATCCTGGATTACTCAACAGCGATGCCCCAACTAAATGACCTCATTCCCTTTGTGCAAACTTTTCCTTTGGAAAACGCCGTTGGACCTGATAACTTGGACGGAATACTTAAACAGACATTAAGGCTTCGAGTTTGATGTGAGATGATGATTGATTTGCAGACGATGTTGACGGCCATTTCGATGTCCGCCATTGCCACAAATGGCGTCGTGCCTGGGGGTGGGAGCTACTTTATGATCTCAAGGAGCCTTGGGCCTGAATTTGGAGGGGCTGTAGGGATCCTCTTTTACATCGGAACAACTCTAGCAGCGGCCATGTACATCGTGGGTGCTGTGGAAATACTCATCGTAAGTCTCATCTTACAAGTGATTGAGGAAGTAATTGAATAAGTATTGATTGGTAAAATGAGCCTAATTGGTTAGCAATACATGGCACCCAGCCTGAGTATCTTTGGCTCAACCGCTGTCCCTGAGAACATGTACAACAACTACCGTGTCTACGGCACAGGCCTACTCATCATCATTGGCTCAGTGGTCTCTGTCGGGGTCAAATTTGTTAATAAGTTTGCCGTTGTGGCTCTTGGCTGTGTCATTTGCTCCATCATTGCCGTCTACGTTGGGATCTTTGTCAACATCAATGGAAACACAAAGCTCGAGTAAGGGACTTTTAAACCACCTCTGGCTTTAATTCTAATTGGATTCATTTTCCAATTATTTCTTCCAGAATGTGCACGCTTGGACCACGACTTCTCCAGCAAACGAACTGTTCAAAGGAGGTTGGGACTCCGCTCTGGCGTCTGTACTGCAAGGTGCCTGAGGGTGAAGAGCCAGCTTTCTTTAACGAGTGCGACCCATTCTTCAACACGAACCCAATCAACAAAACCTATGGAATCAAAGGGCTCTCCTCCGGCGTGTTCTGGGACAATGTCTGGCCATCATGGGCAGAAAAGGACCAACTCATCTCCATACCACCAGAGACGCCGACTGGACAGACCTACAACCAAGTTCTCGTTGACATCACGACGACCTTTACAATCCTAGTGGGAATCTTCTTCCCCTCGGTCACTGGAATCATGGCTGGGAGCAATCGGTCTGGAGACTTGAGGGACGCCCAGAAATCCATTCCTATTGGGACAATCGGGGCCATCCTCACGACATCCACTGTCTACCTCTCCTGTGTCATCTTCTTCGCAGGGACTGTGGACAATATGCTCCTTAGAGACAAGTTTGGATCGTCTGTGGGTGGTCGGCTTGTCGTTGCGAACATCGCCTGGCCTAACGAATGGGTCATTCTCATTGGCTCATTTCTTTCTACCATCGGCGCTGGCTTGCAATCACTCACGGGGGCACCCCGCCTCCTTCAGGCCATAGGTGAGTCTAAGAAATACTCATAAGATGCTCATAATCTGAAGCATGACGGAGAGAGAAAGGAAACATTCAAATGATTGACGACATGACACGCTTTTATAGCGAAAGACGGGATCATTCCATTCCTGGAGCCAGTGAGCGTGAGCTCATCACGGGGCGAGCCTATTCGAGCCCTTATCGTGACTCTTTGCATCTGCCAATGCGGTGTACTCCGTAAGTTTCTGGCAGTCTACAAGCTCCCATTCGTCTCTTATACTTTGCTTGTAAATTGCAGTTGGAAACGTGGACTACTTGGCTCCCCTTCTTTCCATGTTCTTCCTCATGTGCTATGGGTTTGTGAACTTGGCCTGTGCGGTTCAAACGCTTCTCAAAACACCAAATTGGCGACCTCGGTTCAAGTACTATCACTGGGTGGGGAGTTTCATAGGCCTGACTCTATGCATAACGGTCATGTTCATGACAAGCTGGTACTACGCCCTCCTGGCCATGGGAATTGCAGGACTCATCTACAAGTACATTGAGTACAGAGGGTAAGAAACGATCCCAAATTATACACACTGCCCTCCGTAGCCTATTCAATTTGGTGTAGGGTGTATTATAGTAATTTGTTTCCCAAATTGGATTTTTTTTTCGTTAGTCACAGCGGTTGTACTGATGAGTCCCATGTGCCACCAGTGACGGAGATTGGAGTCTCGCCTGTTCTGTGTCTTGTCCTTATCTTTTTGGTTGCTTGACATGAAATAAAAGTAGGTTTAGTTCCAGCCATTCTATCCTTGCATGCTCCCTTCCTAATTGTACAACAGGGTCACAAGAGTCACATTTAAAGCAAACCTTCCTATATTTGCTTACAGGGCTGAGAAGGAATGGGGCGACGGGATTCGAGGACTAGCGCTTTCAGCAGCTAGATTCTCACTCCTCCGTCTCGAGATCGCGCCACCACATACCAAGAACTGGCGACCACAAATCCTCATCATGGCCAAACTAACACCGGACCTCGTCCCTAAGCAGCGGAAACTGTTTGTCCTGGCTAGCCAACTAAAGGCCGGCAAAGGCCTCGTGATGGCCGCCTCAGTCATCCAAGGAGACTTTGAGAAGAGTGCAGGACTCGCAGCACACGCAAGGGACAACCTCAAGAATCTCATGGAGGAAGAAAAGGTCAAGGGATTTGCAGATGTCCTCGTCTCTGGCACTGGTGTATGTGAAGGGATCTCCGCCGTGTAAGAACCTAATGGAACTTTATCCTTCGTCCCTGAATCCTAATGTTTGTTGTCTCCTCAGGATCCAGTCAGCTGGCTTGGGTGGACTCAAGCCGAACACCGTAATGATTGGTTGGCCGAGCGCATGGCGCCAGAAGGGGAATGAGCGTGTCTTTCTGAGTACAGTAAAGGGAGTCTCTGTGGCCAAAATGGCTCTACTTGTTCCAAAGGGAACTCAATTCTTTCCAGACACGCGGGACAAAGTCTCAGGGGTCATTGACATTTGGTATTACAAACGGAGAAGATACAAATATACGTTCCTGCTGATCCCTTGTTTTTTTTTCAGGTGGATAATCCACGACGGTGGCTTGCTAATGCTCATTCCGTTCCTTCTGAAGCAGCACAGGACTTGGAACAAGTGTAAACTGAGGATCTTCACGGTGGCCCAGATTGAAGACAATTCGATTCAAATGAAGAAGGACCTCACGTAAGTTTGTATTAAAGAATACTTGGCCAGTAAAAGGAAACTTTTTTCCCTTATAACACCTATAGTTCCTTCCTCTACGCACTCCGCATCGATGCTGACGTCGAGGTGGTGGAAATGGTAAGCAACCAGCCAATCAAAATCAGGTCTTTTAAGAACATGGCGATCATTTCGATTTCACGATTTCAGATGACATCAGACATTTCTGCCTACACCTATGAACGGACTTTGATGATGGAGCAGAGGAACCAAATGCTCAACGAAATCAACCTTAACAAGAAGAGACGACGGTCCATGGTCGAGGAACTGGTCACAAACATCGGGTCAGGATCAATCGGCTCAAACTCAACTCCAGACGAACAGGTTAGCTGAGGAGAGCACTTTCGCTCAGTAGATGGCGCCTAAACTTATTTTGCTGGCCAGCAGGAGCCTAAGCCGTCTCCACAAACGACGTCCTGCTCCAAAGTCCGCTTTGTCAGCAGAGAAGCAAGCAGGGACGACGATGATGTGGCCAAGAAACCTAGCGATGCCAAACCGTAAGTGTTCTTGACATCGGCCATATTGGATTTCTTAAAGTAAATCCTGTTTTGAAACAGGGGTGAGGACAATGTCCGTCGAATGCATACAGCAGTGAAGCTGAATGAGGTGATCACAGCCAAATCCTCGGAAGCCAAACTTGTCATCATCAACCTACCGGGGATTCCCCGTTCTCATGAGGGAGAGTCAAATTGTGAGCCACTCTTGACCTAATCTTGACCCACCTAACTTTCTTTTTGTCCAGACATGGAGTTCATTGAGGTACTGACGGAAGGACTAGACCGAGTCCTGATGGTGCGCGGAGGAGGGCGGGAGGTGATCACAATTTTCAGTTGAAGTGACCAGAACAACAATCGCCCCTGCCACTGGATAGGACTCATTCACTTGACCTTTCCCTTGACTGCCGGGCCTTAGGGTTTAGACAGGAATCTTACCCAACACAAATGCTCATCCTAAACGCCAAGCTCCCTGCCCCCTTTTCACTTCCTCATATACTCATTTCACTTCACTTTTCCTTCCTCTTCTGTCCCTGAGTAGACTCAAGCTCGTCCCAGCTAAGGACAACACACTCCAACCAACTACCAACTAATTACAAATTAATTATAATTATGAACTATAGTTTATAGTTACTTTACTTGAATTAGGGTTAGGTAGGAGAGCGTGATAGTTTAGGAGACAAGTACTCAAGGCCAAGCCCCCTCCAATAAAAGTCTCCTGTAGACACTAGGACCCACCCACCAATTTACTCATTCGTCACACGCCAAACTAATCCACCTACGCAGGGGAAAACTCAGGGAAAGGGACTCGATTTGGAATAATTCTGTGGACTAAGAACTGCCCACTCTCAAGGATCTGCGGAAGCACGCAGGGATCCAAAGTGGCTAAGTTGCAGGGACTCCGGACTCTGGGCTGGCCTTGAGCTCTTTGATTTGCTTTATGAGATAGGCCTTTTCATCGTTGAACTGTTCGTCTTCAGAACGGTCCTCGTGGAACTTCGTCAGGAACTCCACCAGCTTCTCCTGATTCCGAAGCAGGATGTCCAAAATTGGCTTTGGTTTATTTGGGTTTGCCACAAACACCTGTCAGAATTTTTTTCAAAAATCAATTAAATGAATTGACATTATAAACAGGTTAATTAGCACTTTCGCTTTTACCTTAAATACGTGGAAGGCTTCGAACTGAATGTTCCTGGACTTTTCCTTCAGCATGTTCATCATGAGCTTAAGGTTGTCTGGGTTCGAGATGTAGCGAGTCATCACCTGTAACGATCAAAATGATCAACTCAATCAGTCCGAATTACAAAGAAAGGAAACGGAAGTTAAAATCATTACGGTAAAATTGTGCCTATCGAGGAGTAGCTCCCCGAGGAGTTTTAAACTCTGCCTCCTGGTGACATAATTCTCTGAATTTAGGAGTCGTTGGTAGTGGCCAAAGACCTTTTCGTAGTTACCCTCCAGAAATTCAGCACTGAGGAGCTTGTGCCTCGTTAGCAGCTCCTGTAATCAACCCACCAGGAATTAGCACACCCATTGTTACATTTATTACCTTTCATTATTTGTGAAAGTGAATGGCTTACTTTGAATGTGGAGAAGGCGTCTGAGGCGATGTCGAAAGTGGATACTTCCACGTAATCAAAGAACTTGTAAAACTCCTCGGAATTGAGGATGATCTTGGCGAGAGCCTCGTAGCGCGCACACTCCCGGAGCATCGTCCCACAATTCAAGGCCACGTCCTGCGTCTCATACCTAAAGAGAAAATGGGGATGAGTGAGTGGATCGTGACATTGGGGCGTGGCAGGACCCTGCAATGAGCGTGAAGAGGATCTGAGGCCTGGTGCAGATGTACTCCACCGTGGGAGAACGGGAGCCAATGTGTCTTCGGAGGATGTTGTTGAAGATTTGGGCAACGTCCTTCTTACCCTGTCAACACAACAACCAACTCAACACAAACACCAAGAGGTCCATTGATCCTACAATCCGCTTCCTAAGCAAACACCCAAATCAAAATAGATATTTTCAAAATGCCATGTCTTGCGACCCTTTCGTTAAGATAATTATTGTTTGACTTTGAGTCGTTTGCTTGCTTGCTCAAGTTTAGAAATGCTCAAGGACGGAAACTCGATACGCGTCCATTCCCGATGTTAAGTCTGAAATAGGTATTGAAATGTTGAAATCCTGACCTCGAATTCAATTTTATGGAGGTTGTTGATGAGGAGGAGGATGACATTGGAGGTGTAGAGCTCCTGTGAAAGTTGAGCCACTAGAATTTCCGTCTGTTGTTCCGTTTCGGATGACCCAAAGAGAATAGCCTTGACCCCTGTGAGGTGTTTGGAAACTTCTTCCTGTGCCTTTTCAATCTTCTTCTCACCGCGTTCAAGGCTTAAGACAGCTTCGCGTAGACTTCTGACAACTTCGACAGGGCTTTTGGCACTCTTCCCAAATAACGGCATCTTTAGCATCCTAAAACAATACAAAATTAATAACAATAGGCTACTTTACACTTGGAAGTGTGTAGGGATCTAATAGGGCACTAGTGTGTCACTTACTCTTGTTAAATGGGTCCTTTTCTGATGACAGGAGTGAGATGCCTTGAGTGTGTCAGTGATGATGAGGGCCCTTATGGCCAGACAGTATTGGTTTATGGACCAGAGTAATGTCAGTTGTGAAGGTGACAGAAGTTAATTACTTTAAGATGACCTGGTGGGGTCCTTGTGGGTGAGTTTGTTAGAGTCTTTTGTTGCCTATTTACTGTGTAATTTGGTCAGTAACTGTCTTGATTTGTGTTAAATGGAGCAGTGATTGTGATGTGGAGCAGTTGAGTTGCCTATTGTTAGTTCTGAAGTGGATTGGGGAATGAATGGATTGATTGATTTGACGTCTGATTATTTGGCAAGCCAAAAGGACACCCACTCGACCCACAACCCCAACAACCACCTCAAATTACAGTCTCATACAACTACCAATTTACAAATACAACACAATTAATTCACTATTTTTCTGATTAATTAATCAACTGTGACACACTCGAAATGAATCTGTGAGAAATGAAGTTGAAATCTCAGTTTGTGATGATGGTAACGCATGCGCATGTGAACTTTGTTTGAAAAACGCTTCACATATTTTTACTTCTTAGGTCATCGTCATTTTAACTTTTTTTATGAAAATTTTAGTGAAACTTAGTCGCAATTGGATTCCAGTTTTTGAAGTCCCAAATTCTTTCCAAATTCGGGGTGTACAAAGTGCGCAATGGGTAACTCCAAGAGCAAGCGGTCAGAACAGCGAGTTCGCTTCCCAATCGAACTGGAAATGCCTAGTTCAACCACCACCGTCACCCAAAGCGCCACTGCCACAGAGACAATCTCCAGTTCAGAGTTCCACAATCTAAACAGACTCCTGAATATCCATGATTCAGCCAATGACAATAGGCCTCCTGTCCAAGCGAATGATGGTCATCGTGACAGCCTGAGTGTGACAATGACGGACGACGTTGAAGCTGGCCTTCTCAACTTGACACCTTTGAACATTCCACATGAAGAAGAGAAGAAGGAAATGGAACAAAATGTACCTGAAGTTGAACCGGCTGAGCAAAAAGCACGTAAAAATTCAAAAGAGTTTGACGACGATTCTGATGACTCTGGAGAAGATGTATTCCGTTGGGAATCAGTAGGGGATGCGAGCTCGGCACTGACAAAGTCTGAGAAGAAGCGACGAAACTACATGCGCCATCACTCAGGTCAAACGGTGCAAGCGGCAGTAATTGAGGAAGAGATGGAGAGTAGTGTGGAAGTGGAACCATCCCTACCAACTGGCGACTCCGACTTCACTCCCGTGGCCACAATATACACCACGACCACACCAAGTTCCCAGTATGACCGTCAAAGCTTCGAAGAGACGAAACCAATTTTACCAATTTTACCAATTAAGAAGCCCAGGAGTCCCCCTGAGCCCCGAAGGTCATGGCCTGCAATCAAGGAAAGACAACCACCACCAGTCAAGCAGAAACCGGCGCGGAATTTTGAGAAGAAACCGCCAGTAGATGCTCCACAGAAACGACGGGTGTACAGAAGTCCACCTCCACGACCTAAAAAACCAATCAGTCCTGACTACTACCATGGAAGTAGTGGAAGCACTGCAAGTCCACCTCGACGTCCCCCACCAGTTGGCCCTCCAGTTGGCCAACCTCGTCCTCGCCATCCTGAAGCTCTACGTGGCGGAATACAAAACAAGCCAGAGGCAACAACAGTTGCACGAACAGGTGCTGGTTATGGTGGCACTGGTTGTTGCAGCATTGGCTCATCAGCACCTCCTGTTTATATTTCATCTGGTGGCAGAAACGGGAATCACAATAACTGCTGCCCCCGAATGCAGAACCCGTTGGACCGATTGAGGAATGTGGACGTGATTGAGTGCCTTTCTTACTACCCGCCAAAGGATGAATGCCAAGTTGATTGTTGCTACGAACCACAAGACATGTACGCCTTCTGTGACGAATGTGGTGACATGGAGTACCTGGGCGAGAAACCAATGGAAAAACCAAAGAAACAGAAGCCGGTGACTTACACAAGGAAGCAGAGGTTCAATTTCCAGGATACAGAGGAAGGAGGCTGTGATGGTCCTCCTTATGTCTGGCCAAGTGTGGCCAATCCTAGGTGAGTTTTTGCTCCTGTCCGCTACTTCCCAGTTGCAGTTGTGAAATGCTACTTGTTTACAGATACCCTCCTCACCGCGTGTCATCTTATGACGAACTCCCAGTTGGTAGAAATCCTGCGCACAAGAAGAAGAAGAAAGCCTTCAAAGGAGTCTCTGGGGAGTATGTTTATGATGCCAAAAACTGCTGTCTCCGCAGGAAGGAAGACATAGAAGACATGGAGCAACTCCCCGCAAAGATTGTGATTGACGAAGACGATGGCATGGGGAAAGATGCTGACACATGGCACAGGTGCGTCGAAGAAAAGCCATGTTGTGTCATTGACGACTGCGCATCTGGCTCTATCGATTGAACGACTCCTTCAGCCTCCCACAAAAGCAGGAAAAGGTGATTATAAATAGGCGACAATCTTTTCTGATCAATTTTCCGAAAGTGAATCTCTTGTTTGCAGTGTATACGAAAGTTCCTGGATAGAAATAATGCAGACTTGGAGAACAAGAGATGCTAAAATTCTAAACATTTCCCAAATAATCAATTGACCAGTGCATGCAGTGTCTCTTTTACGTCTCATCTTCAGCAGCAGGCCTTCATTTTCGGTGTTATCCTAGACTGTAATTCTAGTGGTAGATTCCACCCATTTGTTCGTAGTTTGGGGAGTTGTGAAGGGCAGAGGGAGTGAGTCATCTCAGACGGAATCATCACAATCTCAAATCATCTGTTTCTACTACAGTCCCACTAATTGACACAGGTCAATTAGCAACAGGGTAGGGTCAAGGTCAATTGCATGTCCAGCAAGTACCAAACACCCTAAATAACTATAAGAACAAACAGACGTGTCTTCTTGATCTCAACTTCCGGTTGGTCCTAAAGCTCAAAATGGTGGATAGACTAGGTAACGTATGCTCATATTCTGAACTTAACAACCTCATTAGCCCATTTCTTTGCTCTATAGTAAATAGCGAGGCCAACGCAAGGCGAATTACTGGTGTCGAGGGTTGCTTCGGAACTTCTGGACAGGTAAAGGTTGCTGAACTGTAAAAGATAAGATGGTGATTGTCAATGAATGTGTAATTTTTGCATCCAGCCACTCTCGGTTCCTGGAAGAGTCCTAGTGGGCGAAGGCGTCCTTACGAAAATGTGTCGAAAGAAACCAAAACCCCGTCAGTTCTTCCTTTTCAACGACATTCTTGTCTACGGAAACATTCTCATCAACAAGAAGAAGGTATAAGCTTAGGAAAATGCACTTTTAGCCTGTTGTTACTGAACATTTTGTTCTCAACCACTATTCAGTACAATAAGCAACATGTAATTCCGCTAGAAGAGGTCAAACTGGAATCACTTCCTGACGATGGAAGTAAGTGAACTTGAAAAATAATCGTTTGTTATTAAACCTTGGCAGAATCATTCCTAACATTCTAATTTCCTTCTAGTGCTCAAAAATGGCTGGGTCATCCGCACTGCGCGGAAGAGCTTTGCAGTATACGCTGCCACTCCGACAGAAAAGGAAGAGTGGATGGCTCATATTCAGCGCTGTGTTTCCGATCTTCTCAAGAAAAGTGGGAAGAAGGCCGTGGAGACTCACGCCGCCCTCTGGGTACCAGATGCAGAGGCCAATGACTGTCAAGGGTGCAAAGCCCCCTTCAGTTTTGTCAACAGAAGACATCACTGCAGGAATGATGGGGGCGTCTACTGCGGAAGTAAGGCTTCCCTGTCACTTTAATTCCAGAACCTACTGTCATCTTAAAATGGTTGTAAATCCCTATGTAATTTAGACTGCTGCAGCAAGAAGTTCAGCCTGCCAATGTCCAAGAAGCCCGTCCGGGTCTGTAATTCTTGCTATAAAATCCTATCCTCGTCGTCGTCAGTGAAAGAACCAAAAGGGAAGGTGGATATTCCTGCTCCAGTTCACGATGGCGACTCCAGTTTTGACTCTGACTCTGACGAAGGGGAGGAGGAACCTAGCTGGAGCTCAGCCCCCAAATTCTACGGGAACCAATGAGCGTCCAGGGATTGGATGGGAGGAGGAGCCTTGTCTCTACGTGCCTGTTTCCTGTACCTGTCCCTGTACCACTCAAAACTCTGAATGACCCAGACACCACTACTCTTGAGCTAACTGCGTCTTTCGTCCTTGGGAATCCGGATATTCACAACCAACCACTTCAACAATCAAATAAAATCTTCCACAGTCGTCAATCATCATCCAATTCCTCATTGAGGTTAAATGGCAGGGTTCTCTCCAGAATCCCTTGAGGACTCTCATGCTCTCATTTCAGAAGAATAGGAAAATTCCACTCATCACTCCTTGTCAGGAAGTCTTTTGAAGTATATAGGGGAGATGTTGACGCCTTGTTTTTCTTGAGGTTAATTGTTCTCTCTATTCTTAGCCCGAATTCCTCCTTACCCTGTCCCGGGGGCCTTCTGCATTGTGTTGTCCACTTTACAAGATCTCATAAGGGCACCACGTGGAAGCTCTGTCGAAGGATCCCCGTGGTAAATACCTGTCCCTCGCTCAACCTTGGACTATGAGCAGGTGGAGGTAACGGGATAGCTTCTTCTTCGTCCCTCACTCGCACTGACTCTTCTTCATCGGTGAACTTCCCGTTAGTTCAACCTCGACATCCATCCACTACTCACCTCATCAGCTTTCAGGAGTTACTCACGAGGAGAGACGGATCTTACTCATTCATCTCAACGCTTCTTTTTGCTCCTTCGTTTGCTCCACTTTTCATCCTCTGGTGCGTGGGGCGGATCTCAAACTTTATAAGTTCAAGGGCGTCCAGAGGGAAGGATGGAGGGACTCTTCGGAGTGGTCATGGTTATGGCCATGCTCCTCCTAGGCTCGAGTGGAGGACACCAGGACCCTTCAGTGGCCAATACTTGTCAGTGCGGTGTTTTTCTCCTAGGAACACCACCTCTCAAATTCTCGGCCGATGCACAACCGACGCTCGCAGGTAGGCACGTCCCTGATGACCCAAATAACAAATTGCCAATAGCCTCCTGTCTTCTTTTGTCATTTCCAATACTTAAATCCGCTTTCAATAAGAGATCCTGAGATGCTTTGATGCTTTGTCACAGGAAATCCTGTGGCAACAAATTGCAGCGATCTCGCATCTCGTGTGAGATGTGCTAGCGATTGCCAGCGTCTCGTCAGAGCGATGAGCAACGAAGAAAGTCCACTACTCGTCCAGACATTGGTCCTTGGGGCAACAAAAACACTCGCGTGTCAAAAGTTCAATGCGTCCGCTAAGGTTCCTTTGCCTAGAATCCACATCCAGACACCCCCTTGGAGGGATACGAGGGCCACAGAGCCCAGGTGGCTTGCAGGATTTTACCGGTAAAGAATCAAACGGTGCCAAGGGTCACAGGGGGGTCACTTTATCGTTTATTTGGTGCAAACAGTTGGTGCGACAGCCATTGGATCTACGCAGGCGTCAGTGCGGCAGAGCCTCTCTGCTGCGCCAATGGACTCCCTCTCAAGTAAGCCAATTTTAAAGTATCCCCAATGGACAATATGACCTTTTTAGATTGGTAAAAATCTGCTCGGATAAATGACATTGTCTCAACGGGTTCGAGGAATGGCAAAATGGAAATATTTGTGAGGGTAATGTGAGACGAATTTTTATTTTGTGATTTAACGATCAAAATGAGGATCTCGATCATTAGCCCTTTCCCACACTCTGCCAGGAGTTAATAATTGTTCTTTTACTGATTGATAATTGTTTGACAATTAGATGTGCGGATGGAGCGAAGGAAGACGAAGGAAGTTCTTTGTCCAATCGGAATCCCCGTCTCATCATCAAGAAGAGACCGGAGGACGACGTGTCTTCGGAAGAGGCTGACCCTGAGAACGATGTTGTGACTGGAGGAGGGTCAAGTACAGAGTCCCCTGCCCCTGCAAATCAAACAACCACTGACTCTAGTATGGAAAAAGTAGAGCCTTTCACTACACCCAAGCCCGAAGTGCCGCAAAGCACGCTCAACTCCACCATTCTCGCAGAAGCGTTTCAATTCGTCGGTGCCCTGATGCGTAGTGTAGGGATGGCACAGTAAGGACGTGACGTTTCAAAAATAGTCTGTGTCTATTTCTCTTCTTGATTTTAGAGTTGTGGAAGGGATTTCCACGGTGCTCCCCACCTCTACTGCAACTGAGCTCCTGAAGCGAGTGGACGTTGGTGGCTGGGTGAGCAAGTACCAGACCAACTATGTCGCTTATGGACGGGAATTCAACCTTGGCTACTGCTACATGGAATATGGGATCTACAACGTGGCTAACGAAGGGGTAGGGAATATCATCAGCCGAGTGTTTGGAACTGGGAAAACAAACAGGAGGGTCAGGAGGGCAGCCCTGCCGAAAGGAGTTGTAGGGAAAACAAACACTCCTACCCTGGTCGGTCGAAATGGAAGCAACAATGTAGCTGTTTCTGGACCGACTCCGACCACATCACCTCCAGTGGTTCCCGTATCCAAGACTCCGGCCAAGGCCGTAAGCAGCACAAGGAGACAAGGGAATGGGAACCAAGGCGGTGGAGGGGGTCCAAATCTCCTTCAAATGGCTAACATGCTCATGCAAGTGGCAGGAAGCGGTGGCGGAGGGGGTGAAGGTGGTGGTGACAAGGTCAACGCCCTTCTGCAGAACGCTCTTCCTCTCCTTGGCCAAGTTGCTACAAGTCCCATGGTTCAAGGCGTCGTTTCCAACATTGTTTCCAATTTCCTTACACCACCGGACAACAACGGAGGGAGACCGCCAAAGCCTCCCCCAGCCAGTGGTGAAGAAAGTAATGAAATCGACCCACTGCCCCGGCCACCGACAGCGTCGACACAAGGTCGACCTCCGCCATCAGGAGGTGGAGATGCCGGACTTGCAGGGATGCTGGGCTCCATTGCCCAGACGTACATCAAGCACTACTTCAACAAGGCTCCGCCACCAACTCCACCGCCCTCACCGCCGAGTAAAACGAGCAATAAGAACCCACCGGAGAAGGTCAGTTCCCCGAGTGGAGACAGTGGGACTGGAGAAGAGAAATCTGACATTGTCGAAACAATCAGTGAAGTGGCAAAACCATTCTTCATTTCTTATTTTGGCATCGTCCCTGGTAAAAACTTTCAGTGAAACTATGGTCCTGTGAGGGGCTAATTTCTCTTGTTCCCAGGAATCCCTGGATTTGGTCAATTGAACATTGCCGAGAGAAGTGGACGACTCCGAGAAGACATTTTGGGGGATGACCCTGACCCTGGTAAGTTTAATTAACCTTTAGGTATAATGAATTTATACGGTTTTGGGGGACTTTTTGAATTGTTAAAGTTGTAATTTTATAGGCGTGGGAATCTCAGACTTAGTTTTCGGTTCAACTCATCTCCCTTCTACTGGGAACTCTGTCTTTGACTTTGGAAATCGTGTTGTTTACGCATTCAGTAAGTGTTTCTGAGCCTATAATTAAGTGAGCGTGATTAACATGAAAACTGGGTTAAATTAACTTTCTTGTAGGCAGGGCTAATGACCCTACGAAAGGGATGTACTGCCTGAAGCAATACTCTGTAAACAAGATGTGGGATGGATTCAGGTTCGGAGTGAAAACGCTTTTCAAATGAGAAGTTCCCATATTAGCAATACAATGGATAATTCCTACCACTTCCATCCACGTATTCAACTAGAAGTTAAAACGTTAGATTAGTTAACTTATTATTAGATTTAATATTTATTTTACTGTATGTACTGACTAGGGTTGAGCTTGGAGAGTGAGTTTTTTCCTCTAGTCAAAGGGGGACTAGGGGGTTACTTTGCAAAAATTCACTCACTCTCCAGCATAACCTACTTTCTACTTCCTGTGCCAACGACCGAAACTAGGCCACCAGGCCACTCGTCTACACGGACCTAGGTTAAGTTATCTCTCGATGGACAACGCAAACTCAACTGAATAAAGACAAAGGATGAAACTTACAACAGAAAATGCTGATAAGAGTCCGCCCTTCTTTGTCCGATTTATTACATCAATCTCGTCCATCCTCTGAAAAATATTTAATCATCGGCTACACTTACAACGTGGTGAGCAACCAATTGCGGGTTGAAAGGGAAGGCGTAGTTGACTGTGAGCTGCCGGGCCAATGTCAAAGTGTCAAGGTCGAAAGAGGACCATAGTCACTAAACCGAGTGTGTAGGCCACGAGGAGCTTTTGATTGAGGCTAAGATGCAGATACGTAGGGAGGGTAGAGCTTCCATCATCCAGAGGGAGGAGCAGCCCAATAATGCACAGAATCCCGGTCACAATGGCCACGTAGTTTATGTGCGGGTTTGGCAGATGAACGGGGTAGTCAGGTCCTACTTGACTCCGGGCTTCGGGACGTCCCCGTCTTGAGCCCTGAGGGAAAGACGCTGTGCTGGACGAGTCTCCATGGCCGTGGAGAAAAGAGTCGCTATCGTGAATATCTCCAAGGTCCCTTGATCCATACGTGATGGTTGATGGGACATCTTTCTTCCCAAGTGCTTGCTTTGTATTGTAGTTGTAGACTTGGACTCGGAATTTACTCTCCAGCGACTGGGATGAAGAAGGAGGGACCATTCCAGTGAGACGAATGATCAAGTCTATACAATTCTTGGAGTTTATCGAACCCTCGGGACTGATGACATGGTAGTAGTCCGGTGTGGTCGAGAGTACTGGAAAAATGCAATATTTTAGTTAAAAGATTCTCACAGTAAAAAAAAACCCTAAAAATATACCTCTGAACCGAATCGGGAATTCATATGGATTGTAAATGGTGAGGATCTGCTTGAGCTGGTCTCGATCCGGCCCACTGAAACAGATAACAATTCACCCATGAAAGGAACAACACAAAACTACTTATTATCTCATCCGTTTCAATTGAAATCCCACCTGAATACGAGCGAGGAAGGGAAGCAGAAGACGGGTATTCTTGAACTGCCTCCAGCCACCTCGACCTCGTCAAAATCTCGACCTTCCATCCCACACACCAAATGCCATCCAGTCCCTAACTTCTTTTGCTACAACTAATTGGTGATTAAAGTGGCTTGAGGGTTTCTCCAGAGCCTAGGAAAGAAAAGTAAAAGGGAAAGTTAGGGTAGGTTATGAAATGGGTACATTTGGACATTACCTCAGTGTAGGCCCATACAGGTTAGTTTTACCTAAATCCTTTGTCACTCGTGTCTCTTGTTCCTCTGTCCTTTGACCTTGGTTGTGTCTATTCTAATTGATTTCGATGATTAATGTGCGAGTGGAAAAAACGGAGTGAACTACGTGTACCAAACTCGCGTGTTTCCATCCACTGTCAGCTGATCTCACCACAACAAGAATGCAAAGTTTTTTTTGCGTACAAACTCTTATCTCAAGTACGCAATCCAGGAAATTGGAACAAGGGAAGCAAGCATCAGAATTCAATGGAGATTTTACTTTGATTCATTTAATTTTACAACTAAAACAAAGGCTTTATTTTAATTACTTTTTATGCTAAAATTGATTCATTCCATTCCTTGAAAGCAGAAGTCTCAACTTGCCTCAGCAAAAATTTAATGGCGGGAACTGGAATCAGAAAGTCAAAAATAATAATAAAAACTGGAATAAAAATTGCATGTTTTTGCAGTGAAAAGTTGATTAATTGAAAATTTAATTAATCAAGAATGTTGGGTTTAGTGGTACCCAGTCACGTCTTATTTCGGTCATTGAGGGCTCCTGTCAATGTCAGAAAGGGACTGACACGCCTTGCTACCCCGTTCAAAAGGAATTCGACATCTGTAGCAAACCCAATTTCAGAAGCCGCTTCTTCACCAAAGGTCACTGCCGTTCCTTCCTATGCTAAAACGTATGTTGGGAGATGGCTCATTGGATGCTCTGGAATGGTAGTTGGAGCAGTTGTTCTAGGTAAGGGCGAATATGCGCAAGAATTAAACCTAAATATGTTTTATTTCAACGTTACCTTTTGTGTCCTGATTTTTTAGGCGGCGTCACGAGGCTGACGGAGTCTGGTCTGTCTATGGTAACCTGGAAGCTCTTTGGAGAACGCCCACCATTCAATCCTGCCGACTGGAAAATCGAATTCGAAAAGTATCAAGAGCATCCGGAATTTAAGATGTAAACCTTTAGGTATTTTTATCATTGTCAGTGTAATGTATTGGTTGTTGTTTTTTTTTAGGAAGAATAAGGACATTACGATGGATGAATTTAAGAAGATTTGGTGGATGGAGTATGGGCATAGAACATGGGGACGGCTAATTGGGGCTGCATTTTATATTCCGGCAGCTACGTTTTGGTGGAAGGGCTGGTTTGATGGTCCTATGAAAATCCGAGTTGGCGTCATGGGAGGACTCCTCGCATTCCAGGTAACTGGAGACTGGTTTCAGTGTAACTTTGATTGTGGCTACCTTAATTTTTCGACAACAAGACTCATTTTCTTTGATTTAAAGGGCTTGCTCGGTTGGTATATGGTCAAGTCTGGACTAGAAGACAGATTTGATGGTCCCAATGACGTCCCCCGCGTGTCACAGTATCGACTGGCTGCTCACTTAGGATCGGCATTTGTCCTCTACGCCATGTTATTTCGGAGTGCACTTGGAGTCCTCTTGCCCCAACAAGGGGTTGCCAATGCGCCACAGATGCGACGGTTTAGGATCATGGCACATTCATGTAAAGGACTAGTTTTCCTAACTGCCATCTCGGGTAAGTTATACATTGCATACAATCAATTCAACGAGCCTTGTCGAACTGTGTTTTTGAATTAATATCTCGTGCTTAGGCGCATTTGTTGCTGGTCTGGATGCTGGGTTGGTGTATAATTCCTTTCCAAAAATGGGAGACAACTGGATCCCCGACGATATTTTCTCATTTCGTCCCATCATGTCGAATTTCACAGAGAATCCTACAACAGTTCAGTTCTGCCACAGAATTCTGGTAATCATAATCCATTCCCACGTGTTCTAAAACCAAGATCTAAAAAATCTTTTGTAAAAACCCATGTAGGGTATCTCAACTTTTTCAGCGGTTGTGGGACTTTGGGCGTTGAGTCGACGGTTACCACTCCCACCTCGTGCCAGATATGCCGTGAATTTAGTCGCTGCTGCTGTCATTCTTCAGGTAAATGAATTAAGTTTTCAGTCAGTTTCTTAGTTTCATTTCTACTCATCCAGGTTACCCTTGGGATCTCGACTCTACTTTACTACGTGCCAGTTGAGCTTGCTGCTTCACATCAAAGTGGATCTCTGTTTCTCCTTTCAGCCGCTCTCTGGCTCACACATGAACTCAAACGACTACCGAAGTGAAAATAAACTTCAGAATTTACAGCAGAACCCAATTTAATTAATGGTAGAATCCACACAAAGGGACTCGTGGTGCTTTCAAACACATTTTTCTAGATTCTCTAAAAGCCAGTAACTAAATTCTAAATCTTATTGTTGTAGATAAGCCGTTTTATAAGTTGGTTGGTGGGAGGTAAAAGTCCCAGTGGTGATGCGTCGTTTCCGATCTCGTGAGGAGGAAGATTCCAGTGACAAGGAGTAGGAGCACACAGAGCATCACTTGGAGATGAGTCCTTTGTTTCTGCTCGCTTTCGGGGTCTGCTGGGACAACGCCTTCGATGAACTCCATCGTGGCATGGATAGCTCTCAGTCCAGAACGGAGGAGGGATCTCCCCAGCCTCATTCCTAAATCAAGGACGTCGTCATCATTTGGATCTTCCAAGAGTCTGGACGAAGGGCGAGAGCCAGTTGTGGTTGTGACTACCCTTGTGACGCCTCCCTCCACCACCCGCTCAATTACATCTACAGGAGGGTCTTCCCCGGGTGACTGGAGTCGGTAGAAGGATGGCGGTGGACTGGAAGGGAGCGGTGGTCCTTCACTTGAGCTCAGTCGACCCGTGCTCAAGTTCTCGGCTGAAATCAACGAGGATTGAATGGTGGGAACAAGCAGTGGGCCTGAGGACGCCAATGAATCTACCTGTACTCATGTGCAAAAACACAATTTAACAGGTTCAATTGGCCTAGAAATGATGGAAATTGTACCTGAAGATGCGCCGTGTGAAGATGGTCCATGGTGAGGCTGTGAGCACTCAGTTCGTTAACTCGGAGAAAATCCACTTCGAGTTCATCCAAGTGAAGCCTCGTAGGGAAAACGAATTCAGCGACTGGGGGTGAGGTCACTCGCTGGGGAGGATGGACCCCATTTCTCTCCACCACAAGCGTCCCAGTTTTCCTTGTTTCGGCTTCATCCGAAGATAATTGATGAATGGAATCCCTGTTTAGAAAGAACTCAGAAGATGGACGAAATAAATGACAATTTTGTTTGCAGTCTTACGTCAATTTTTGAAACCTTTTCCAAATCATCTTCCTCGAATGAGCCCAAGTTGTTGCTCTCATCTTCAAAATCCTCTTCTCGAAGTGGGTCAGTTTGGATCCCAATATGGACGTCATCAGCTCTGTCCCGAGCTACTGGGACTTCAGCTTCATCTCCAAGCAGTGTGATGTTTTTAGCCGTACAGATTTCCTCCACCACCGGCCTCTGATTGGTCGTCCTCCAGTCATCCACTTCCTCTTCATAGTTTACGTAGTGTCTAACGCCAAGCATCCTTTCGACCACTTCCTGATCAAGATCGTTCATAGTCGTGATCACATTGGGACGGGGTGGGACTGGCGGTGGAGGGAGTGGACGACCACGCATAATTGCTCCACTTGGCTTCGCCTCTATTTCCTCTTCTCCTCCTGTCTCCTTCATGACGAGGTTTGGATTTCTTGCGCGGTGGTCGTTTGGGTCTGAGCGTAGAGTAATTTCGATGTGGTCTGGATGGAGGTACGATATGAAAAGTACGTGGGGTGAATCGTGGCAAGGAAAAGAAGGCTGGGCTTGTGCCACTGGTTGGCCTTGAAGTCGGTGGCCCTTCTCTGCTTCTCCTCTTGAGACTAGTTCCTTTGCTACTGGGCTTGGCTTGACCTCGTCTTTTTCTCCTGGGGACTGTGGCTGGAACGACGAGATTTGCCTTTTCAACCACAGCATATCCATTCCCATCGAGAACCTCGTCATCAAAGTCTTCAAATAGTTGACTCCCACTCTCTCCTGAGGCAATTGGAGGGACAGCGCGGTCCTTCACTTCTTCGATCCCTTGATCTGATTCATCAGCGTAAGGCACGGCATCTTCAATCCCAGTCACGACCATATTGTGTTCGTGATGAAGCGAACTCTGACTCTTTCTCAAACTCTTTTGCGAGTTTCGCTTCGGACGGATTGGCTGGTGCTCTACATTCTCAACTTTCTCCTCTTCCTGACGATTTCGCTGAAGCTCTTCCGTCAATCTCTGGATTTCAAGATCGTCCTCGTTCCACTCATTGGCTGCAATTGTGTTGTAATAAACTGTTGCCGGGGGTGAGCGTTTCTTGGGCTCCTTTTTCTTACGATTAGGTCGAGCTGGCTCCCCTAGCGAGGTATCCACAGGCTCGTATCTATCATCGTCTTCTTCGATCTTACGCAACTCCGCCTTCACACGACGAATCCCTTCGTCCTCATCGCTGTCAAATTGTTCTTCAAATGCAAACAATTGAGAAGATCCTTCTTGCTCTTCTTCTTCCTCTTCCGAATCTTCCTCTTGATTATCCAAAGATTCCACATAGGTTGAAATATACTGGCGTTTATGCTTCCGTTTCGGTCGTTCGGGTGGAAACGTTTGAAAGTTTGGAGATGTCTCTTTCTTTGTAGTTCTCAATGGTCTGGCAGGGGGTGGGGTGTCAAAGCTATTGAGTGCATTGATGTGCGTGGGACGAAATGCTTGCCGCAATTCTTGGACCAAGAAACGATTCACTTCCTCTTCGTCTTCACCTTCGGAAATCCCCCGTTCTCTTAAGAAGAATTCATCCGAGTCTATTTCCTCGAGGACACCTCGACTCAACTGTGGTTGAGCCGAGGACGAGGCAGCAGATGACCCAGGTCGCGAGTCCCAGCCTGAAGAAGGAGCGTGAGTAGAAAAGTTCCGCTCCTCAGAATACTCTCGGCTCTGAACGTCTGCGTCTGGCGGAGATTCCCAATCCCTATCTGCTCTGCCCAAGACCGCGTTTCGGTCCAGCTTCTGCTGCCCTGGTACCTCTGAGTTTTCATAAAACGCAGGTTCCTTTGCAGGCCGCTGGACTTTACGCTCAACTGCTACGACCATTGGAGCATCGTCGTCTTCTTCATCATCCACCTGAAAAAAATTCAAAAAATTTCTAAATTCGCAATTGACCTCAGATCTAGAAGAATTAAAAAATACCTGAGGCTTTTTATTCCGTTTTTTAAACCGGAATACTTTCCCAGCAGGCGTGGTCGGAGCAGATTCGGTTTCCCTATTCTTCTTCTCCTCATTGGCCAGTCTTCTCGCTTCCTCTTGTGCCTTCATTTCTTGTTAAAGCTTCGTGATACTTGATGCTCATCTTTCCCCCAAATTGTTTCAAGTCTTGACCAATCACGTTCACCTTTTGTTTCAGGTTCTTTGACGTTCGGGATGCTATTGATTTCGACCTCTGACCGAATCCTTTTAATTTTTCACCAATCGGCTTCTTCTCTCTTCGCATTGGCTCTTCCTCGTCTTGCTCCAGATCATCTTCATCCTCTTCTGCCCTTCTCTGAGACCCCGACGGAGGTAACCATGTCACGTGTGTGTCGCTGTCTAGCTCTACAGAAGGCTCTGTCACATAAATCTGAGGATCCCTCAAATATGGAGACCCTGAGGGTTCTTCCTCTTGTTCCATTGCATGCATCCTCTCTTCAATTTCTGATCGATACTGATTAGCAAGCTCGTTTTGCGGAGTCTTGACGAACCTGAATTTTGGTGGATCAGGTCGTGGCGGAGGTGTTCCACTCTTCCGTTTGAACTTGCTACGGAGGTCAATGTCGCCAATCTTACGCTTCAGCAGCTCCACTTTCGTCGGTTTCTTTGGCGGTGGTGTTTGATTGGCTTTCCGTTGCTCTTCCTGAATAATTGATTCCATGATTTCCGCTTCCAAGTTGTCAAGTGCTACTTCCTTGTCGTGAAGCGCTTCAGCCTTTTGCGCTGCTTCCAGTTGGCGTCGTTCCTCAACCGCCTGGAGCTGCTTCTGCCGAAATGATTCCTGCTTTTGGATTCCTTTTTGTATCTTTGCTTCTTCATCTTCTTCCATTTTCCGTCGCTTGAGTTCATTCTGCTCGATTTGTTTGAGTCTCTTGAGCTCCTCTGCTTCCATTTGCTTCTGCAGTCGTTCCTCTGCCTTGATTCTCTTCTGCTCTGTTTTCTCTCGCTCCTTGGCCGCTTTCTCCTCTGCTTTCAACCGCTTCATCTCTGCCTGTGCTTCACGTTCTACCTGTGCTTTCTCGAGTTTGAGTCGCTTCACTTCTGCTTGCATTCGCTCCTGTTCAATTTTTTCTTCCTCTCGGAGCCGCTTTAGTTCCTCCTCTTGTGACAGGTCTATGGGGAGGTGTTCAGTAGAAGCCTGATGAATCTTCACCATCGGGACCTCAATGCCTGCAACCGGTTTCAACTTCTTGAGCTCCTCTGCTTCAATTTGTTTCTGTAGTCTTTCCTCCTCCTTCATTCTCTTCTGCTCTGCTTTCTCTCGCTCCTTGGCCGCTTTCTCTTCTGCTTTCAACCGCTTCATCTCTGCCTGTGCTTCTCGTTCCTGCTCCGCTTTTTCAAGTTTCATTCTATTTGCTTCTGCTTGAATTCTCTCTTGCTCAAGCCTTTCTTCTTCACGAAAGCGCTTGACTTCTTCCTCCTGTGCTTGGTCCATTGGGAACTTCTCATGTGAAGCTTGCATCTCTACCGGGACTGGCTCAATACTGGAAGGTCTGGGGAATCCTGTATTCTTGTGAGCAGTTCGTGGTGACAAGTCGATTGACTCGTCAAAGTGGATTTGCAGTTTCCTCCCAGCCATTGGTGGTGGTGGTTGTTCCAGTGACTTTGCTGACCCCCATGGGATATCTTCTGATGCATGGAGTGACGCATCCTCACCCTCGTCGTCTACTACCGGAGTCTCCTTGGACTTCTTCCTCTTGAATAATTTAATACCAGACCAATTGTTGAACTTGGGACGAACTGTGAGGGAAAACTTCCCCAGACGTGACTTCACAATGGATTTGGATTTGGGTGGTTTGTCATCAAAGGTTACTGTTGCAGCCGACCCTGGCTTCGGGAAAGTTTCCTCGTCCTCATCCTTGAGTTCAATGGAAGTGACCTGGTATCGTTTTTCTGGTGGGGCTGGGGACACATCCCTTTCTTGCTTCAACGGGCGGACGCTCGATGTTTCCCCTGCTCTCGGGATATCTCTGCGTATGCCTGCAAACAGTGCTTTGGGAGACGGTGGTGGTCGGTCCTCAAACATGGCCCATTCCTTCTCTCCGTCCATTCCAAAGTCATGTGGATCTGGTTGGTCAAGGCCATCCAATCCTTCCGACGTTACAATCTGCAATAAGAAACATTTAGTTTTGATTTTATATTCAGATTTGTGGGTTGGCGTTTCCCCTCACATCCAGTTCCGGCGGAATGTGGAACCTGTGTCGATCAAGGGACGTCGTCTCAGGGTCCATTCCCATCAACCCACTTCCAAAAAGGGGTGGTGGGTTCACTGGCTCGTACATGTGGTCACTGAAAAATTCACAGAGGTCAGAATATAAGCCTGTTCCGGAATGACCTGGTGATTCAACCTGAATCTCTTGTTGATGCTGTCCATGTCAATCGCTTTCCGATTGGGTATGGATGGATTTGACTGTGAAATCACTCTCGGTTTTCTTTTGGGCGTTGGGATATCCCATTCCCAAGCGGATTTGTGATGACCTGCTGAGTCTCTACTACTAGGGTACTGACATCCACAGAAGACGTACCTCTTGTCCATACGGACAGAGGCCCCTTTTAGCGCAGGAGACCCATGTCCACTTGGACCCTGATTGGATGCTCCGCTCTCCGCTAATCCTGAGCTATGAACTACTTTCCCTGAATCCACGGACGGAGAAATCTGTCCTCCTGAGCTAGTATCTAAAATTAGACAAAGATCCTTGGCAGTCGACTTTGGGCTGAAGGAAAGTCGATGCCAAACGCTCACAAAATAGCCGCTTTTCCCATATCCAAAACGAATACAAAATCAGCAGCCGATGCCGAAAATTCTTACAAAGTTTATACCCTTACGAATCATTCAAAAGGAGCTTCCCATTAGTCCAAGTTCTTTTGGGTCTTTCAACCACCTTTCAGCATCTGAGGAATGGCGACTTTGATTTGAGCAGGGGAGCCGAGTTCATTGAAATGTCAGAATGCCCCTTCCCTCATTAGCATAAAACAAACAGTTTGACTTTGTGTGTGGGCTAATCAGAACCCAGGACCAAATGAGGTCTGACTTGGAATACAATTCACAGATTTTGGCAAACCCTGTCTTTTACTCATCACAGCCTTCTTTTGAAGAGACAAATTCCGAATAGAAATGTCAAGATTTCAAGTCTCAAGGAAATGACAGCACAGGGAACAACCACTTTTGTTGAAATTCACAGACAGACTTGATCCTTTTGTTTATGAAACTGATGGGAATTGCTTTTTAACATGCGTGGGAGAGCGTGTCCTTGGATTTAGTTAATTAGTGACTCGATTGTGCCTACCTCCCTTCTCCCTTGTCCAGGTGAGTCCACGGGTAGCCACCAAGTTTTCGCTTCCTACGCATTTCCTCCCACTCGTATGTCTCTGGGGGGTAATTAGGACGCCACCATTCTGATTAAAAACATCAATTTACACGATTAACAATCCATTATTTGAATCCAAATGTTGACAGAAGCTTCCTTACTCGGAGTCGAAGGGCGACTGCGTTCTGATCTTTGTTCAGAAATGGCGTCCTCCTCCATCATCCCGAGTGCAAGTGCAGAACTCCGCCGGAACCGGAAGTCACTTTGGCAGTTTCTGGAGACTCCTGTTCAATCTCCAGTTCAAAACTCAGCAGGATCCTTTTAATCCTTGCGTGTGTATCTCAAGAGTCGGAATGCTCAAGTCTTAGTGTTAAGAACCATGTAGGATTTACAAATGGAGATGTGTTGTTTGTGTATGTTTTTTTTTCAGGAGAAGGAAGATGAACTCAAATGATCCCCGAGACGGTGGGACGCCTACATGCCAAGTCCAAATATAGGAAGCTAATCCCATCTCCTTTGCAACTTCCGTCAAATTACCAAATCAAAGGAAGGGGATAAGGATCTACAGGATAGTGACCAGGGTTTGACCTCTGGTGGAAACAAGGGGGTCAGAGCAGTGGTGAAAAATTCATGCTTAAGGTCACCTCCCCAAGATTCAGGATGCATGCATAGTCCAATTAAACGCAAGGTGAGAATTAACAAGCAAATAGATCTTGCGTGTGAAAATTAGCACAAAAATTCTCTATACCTAAAAGTGACGAGTGACACCGTCATGTAAGCTTCAACTTAACTGTAATAACCAAATGGAAGACGAAAAAATGTTGTGTATGGCTGTTACCTTGATTTTATTCTTCAGAGGGTGTTGAGCAATTATCACACTTTTGACTAATGATCCGCTGATTCCAGGGTTTTTAGTAAATCCTGGTGTAGACACATTTGTGACTAAAACTTGATAGTTCCGGTAGGAAGTGGGAAATGGAGTCGACTGGACAAACTTCAGACTGTTGTGTCCAGTACTGACGAATAAAGTTACTCCCCATTTCGCCAATCATGATTGTAGGAATATTCGTGTTGGAGTTGACAATCACTGGCATAATAGAGGCGTCAATTACTCGGAGTCCACTAGTCTTGAACACCCTAAAAGAAATTAAAATTAAATCAAAATTCCAGAAATTGTCTTCTGCTAAATAAATTACCTTAGTTGTGAATCTACAACAGGAGAAGGGCGGCCCCCTTGAGTTCTAGAACTGTTGGATTTGGTATAGAAATCATCAGGGCCCATGGCAGCTGTGCCGACGGGATGGTAAAGTGTCATGGTCATAGCTCGGACAAAACATTCGAAAGACGCATCACTCCGCAATGGCAAATGACTGCAGGATTGAAGTACCTCTGGAATCAATCTGGCCCCAAGGGCTGCATACGTCGTTGTGTTTTCGTACAAGCTTATGATGAATTTGAACCCTGCAAGACAACATTAATCTATCTAAACTGGGGTCATTCTAAAGTCGTTGGGTGACATACCTTCTACCATTGCGACGGCATCCTCTTTTGCACTCAAGTAGTTTGGCTGAATAATTGGTTTTAGAAAGGGACTCCTTCCTGCCAATTTGATTTCTCCTACTGATTTTGGTCTGACGAGGACTTGAAGGATGGAGTTTGTTAGTCGTCCAACGTACGGACGAATGTAGTCATTGAGTCCTTGAGGATTCAAATTACCTACAAACTCAAGCACTCTTCCCATCTCCGGAGGAAACCCAAACGCCATTTGTAAGTACTGAATGTCCGGCCAGTTCTCTCTTTTGGCTTCCGGATTCTGCGGAGTATTGTAGAAACCAACAGCGGAAATGGTGCTGATTGATGCCAATGGGCCGGTGGCATTGGAAGTGTACTTGATCAATGAGTCAAGTGTAGAATCCCGAATTGGGTCAAGTGACCCTGTCACGTTCTCATGGAATATAAAAGGGCCCACTAACGTGCATAAATGATCCTGCAGGTTCTGTCCAACTGGAAGATTAGCTCTACATTTCATCTGGAGAAAATAATTTACAGTAAATTAGCTTTAGCAGTAAATATCAGTCTTCAAAAGGTACCCCAAGGGAATGAAGGTGTTCCATTGGTCCGATTTGAGAGAGCAGGAGGAGCTTGGGGGTGTCAACTGCACCAGCACTTACAATCACTTCTCGTCGTGCCCGCACGAATTTCGTCATCCCATGGCGGATGTAAGTCACTCCGTAAGCGTGACGACGTCGGTCCAAATGAACCTGCAAAGGATTGATTTGGTAATAAACTGTGACCCTTGTGACCTTGTCACTTTTACCTTCACAACTCGTGAGTATCGATTGATTCTGAGATTTTTTCGTCTGAGTATGGGCTCAATGTAGGCTGGGAAAGTACCCCATCGAAGTCCTTTGTAATTCGTGACATCCATTTCACCAAAACCTACGGTTTTTCAATTTTTAGAAAAAACTTGTTAGTACAAGATTTGTTTAGAAATAAGCTAACCTTCCCCTTGCAGGGCATTTGTGTCATGCACTGGAAAGCCCTTGTCCCTTGCTGCATTTAGGAAATACTTTTCCATGTACGTTTGCCTTGATTTTTCTACATGAAGTGGACCACCACGCCCATGGAATTTATCTGCGAAACAAACATGTCCAAACAGGGATTCTGAAAGTTGTTAATTAAGAACCGTCAAGGAATTAACGTGCCACAAACCATTTGGATATGCACCATGATAATCCTCCAATTTCTTAAAGTACTTGAGCACATTCTGATAAGACCATTCAGGGTTCTTCGTAACACGAGCCCAGTTGTCATAGTCCTTGGGATTCCCACGTTGGTAAATCATGAAGTTTAGATTACTAGAGCCACCGAGACCTGTCAATTTGGAAGCAACAACCAAGTAAAGACTTTGGGAGTTGTATAGGGGTAATGTGCAATTTCACCTGTTCCCCTCGGCCAGAACATTACCTGAAATAAAATGAATGAAATAAGCGACATTTTGTTTTCAATATTATGTTTCTGAATTGCACTTACGTGATTCTTGAGTTCGTTGCAGGTATTGTTTTGAGGAACTGTTTGATACATGAGATCTGTACTATAAGAACCAATTGACAATTCCAATTTTGCACTCCAAAAATCATCAGAAAAAGACGCTTTACTTACGATTGACACCTTTGGAGTGCCCCAGCGGAGATTGGAATGTATGACAGCGGATTTGGGTCCCCTCCAAGTTCCAGAAGAAGGACACTGCTATGGAGCGACAAGCGATTGGCCACAACTGCTCCAGCACTTCCACCGCCCACTAGAATTCATTCAATTTCACCCAGTTTAAGTTGTGCAAATGACAGAAACTGATGCTCCACTCACCGACAATGAAATCGTAGACTTCTATCAGTGAATTGTTGTAAAACTGAGGTGACTGGGCCTGGAGGAAATCAGCGTAGTAATAAAACGAGTGAGTGATGAAAACAAGCGTCGGAAGTGCCACTATCCCACGGATCCCTAATTCCAGAATCGCTGGAGTGGCCAGCGGTATCCGAGTAAAGTCCGCAAGTCGGAGCAAGAGGGATGAAGCCATGGACGCTCTTCGTGGATCGTATTGACTGAATCTTCAACTCAATTCAATGTCACCTTTAATTGGGTCACTTTGAAGGAAGACGTAAAGTCGTGAGAATGAGAACCATGTCATCATCATACAGTTTTTCCCTGGCATTTCTGAAGGAATCAAGGTTAATTTCGATGCTAAATGAGCTAAAGCCGGTAGCGTGGTAATGTAACATTTTGTTTCGATGTGAATTTAGCATACTATGATCACTTCAGTTTAATGGATCATTATTAATTAAATCCAAAATAAATGAGGAAGTCACTTTTAATTAAAAGCTGAAGGAAAGGTGTCTTAATCACAATTCACAAGGGTATTTACACAGCTACTGCATATGCAATCAAAGCATCCTTCCTCATTCAACCAGAAATCCAAGGTCAAAGGTTATTGCACTCTTTCCTTATCTTACTGATGATGCCTGAGGTCCCTGTCATGCCCCGAGGCTCGGAAGAACCCGAAGCCATGTGCCCCATTGCTTCGTAATTACCCGGAATCTACGCCGCGTCAGTGGCCATGTTTCAACTACGTCCTGCTGCCACTTGTGTCATTAATTGAAGCAGCGTTAAAATAGATTAAATTAAGCACGTAGATTAGGATATGGATAAGTGCGATTAAAATTAGGAAAACGTTATAAAATCCGCACGAGGGATCGGTCAGATGCAATTAATTTTAAAGCCAATATGTCCAATATGTTATGATCCATTTTTTGATAAATTAAAAAATAATTAACAAATATAATTTACAGCAGCTCTTTTAAGAAATCAGTACTACTGAATATCATCAGTTTCTATCAAGTGTTGTAATTTTATATACTATAGAGATCAAAATTACGTTTATAACTGGCACAGATAACTGTGAAACCTTCGTGTGGAACTAGTGAAACCTTTGTGTTGAACTAAAAGGAACTCTTCTTATATACCTTGCCGTATTTTTACAACTGAATAAATCAATTAATTGGATTCATTTGATTAAAGTATTCTAGCAATGCTAATTTATTTTTTCAACCGTTTCGACCCACTTACAATTGCAATTGCTAATAACCGCTCTCTTATACCTAAGTAATTGGCCAGTTTTCATTTTTGAAATTCTAGCTTTTGTTCAACCGTAATTCGTGGGTGTGCATGCAGAGAATTTGAGGAGAAGGCAATGGAGTGGCTTCTGCCATTCTGCTGCGACAGTGTGGTACGAGCCGAGGCTGAGGATTCGTTTTTTTAGTCTTCTTCCTGACCCTGAACTCGACAGTTGAGTTGACTGTTCAATCTCTGGAAAAGCAAACCAAGGCCAAAGCAGTTTGGAGTCAGCATGGCGATGTCACGCAGGAATGGGACAACTGAAACTGAAGACTATGGAGATAGGTGAGTAACGATGACGGGGACGGGAATAAGATGGAGATGATTGAATTTGAATTAGAAAATCATCACCTTAGTACAAAATTGTTTTTTTCTTGTTTCAGTACGTTATTTGTGTACCCACAAGTCACAAGGGATTGTATGAAGGACAAGTCTGTCAGTATCACTGCCCACGATGTCCTAACCTTGTTTCCGAAGAACCATTTGAATGATATGATGATCGAGTTTTGCATTCGGCGGTTGATTGAAAGCCTCAGCCCTAATGATAGATCAAGGAGCTATTTCATGAGCACTTTGTTCTACACAGTGCTCACTACGAGGAAAGATAAGGGGGGCTCATCAGACTCTCTGGACCCTGCTGAAAGGAGATACAATCGTGTCAAGAAAATGGTGGCTGATGTTGACCTTTTCCAAAAGGACTTTATCATTATTCCCATACATGATCCAAAGTACGTACATTAATTCCCTAGATTTGACTGGTTTCATTCATTTGAGCCTAATTTTGATGTTTTATTATTGCAGGCACTGGTACTTTGTAGTGATCTGCTATCCTAATGTTTTGCTTGACGAGTCCTGCAAAACCCTAGCTGAGGGGGAACCAAAAGGTAAGTAAAGTCTATTTGTTTTCCGTTAACTGGCATATTAACACAGAATTATTCTTTTTCTGAACATATAGTACAAGCTACTGTCGTCAACAGTGCATACCAGAGACAGCCATGTATTGGGCTCTTTGATTCCAATGACCTACTCGATTACAAAGTAATGATAACATACGATAAATTCGTTGAGTTGACTGACTTGACAGACTATTAATGCTCCGTGCTATTAACTTGTTTGTTTCAGCTCAAAGGCCCTGACGACCCCATGGCACCGTTTGTGAACACAGGCAGACATTACCCGGTTTACCCAACTCTCAGGGAATTTCTCAAAATAGACTGCTTGGTAAGTGTTCTTGTATCCGTTGTTTTTAAGCCTGCTCATCTGGCATATTAACACAGAATTATTCTTTTTCTGAACATATAGGACAAACTACTGTCGTCAACAGTGCATACCAGAGACAGCCATGTATTGGGCTCTTTGATTCCTACGACCTCCTGGATTGCAAAGTAATGATAACCTACGATAGTTGACTGACTTGACATACTATTATACTCCGTGCTATAACTTGCTTGTTTCAGCTCAAAGGCGACAACGACCCCATGGCACCGTTTGTGAACACAGGCAGACATTACCCGGTTTACCCAACTCTCAGGGAATTTCTCAAAATGGACTGCTTGGTAAGTGTTCTTGTATCCGTTGTTTTTAAGCCTGCTAAAGGACTCTTTCATTATAGGCTAAGAAAGGCATCCACATCACGCCGACTTGGGAAACGATGCCAGCGATGGAGCCAAGAGTTGCACCACAAGGAAATGTTGACGATTGTGGCCTCTACCTCATTCATGGAATAGAAGAGTTTTTCAAACACTCAATGCAATTCGATTTTCAACAGAAGTCACGCAATAACTTGACGAGATGGTACCCAAAGGAAGTTCTCGACGGTAAGAGGGAGGAAATATACACATTCATTGTCAACCATGTCCGCCAATG
The DNA here is from genome assembly GCA_009869845.1 of Pseudachorutes palmiensis. Lineage (NCBI taxonomy): Eukaryota > Metazoa > Arthropoda > Collembola > Poduromorpha > Neanuridae > Pseudachorutes > Pseudachorutes palmiensis. Next base: position 1,294 of record VNWY01000636.1, on the reverse strand, counting down.
CTGTCCGGAACAACTCGAAAAAATCCCGAAAATTGACTTCACGAGCAGTCAATTACTGCCTTCCACTTCTGCCAGCGGTGAAGGAGGTGGGTAACAAGAGAAGCATGAGACCAAGGATTTCAGTATTTTCAGTTTCATATTATTATTTATGCATTTTTTTGGTTGCTTTACAAGTCTGCATGATTTTTAGATTAACAATTATGTTACGTATTGTTACTCTTATGTTACGAGCAATTTTTCCATTTTTCAAACACATTTGGAATGGTTTAGATTTCCCATTTAACCAATGTATTCTGCATGATTTTTAGATTTTAGAAAGCTAACAATTTTTCCACTGTACAAGTATTCAGAACCTGACAGTATTTGCAAATATTTATGCTAATAACTCCTTCTATTTTACAGTAACTATTCCCTGTGTTGTTTCTGTTGTACGGTGAATTAAATTATGGAAATGGAAAACTCTGTAATTGGATAGAAAAAGTTAAACTCGCTTGGGAAGAGTTCCACTGGATGTTGGTACATGAAAGAAAGTTATTGGAGTCAAATGCCGTCGGGGGAAGTATTTTTGACGCAATTTAATTTGTAATGATAATTGCGGAGGAAATAATTTACTCTGTTGCAGGTTGACTTCTTCGATTCCGAAAACAGAAGGTAGGCCTTATGGAAGTGGTAGCTCTGTAACTGGATGGACAAAGTTGAATTCGCTTGGGAAGAGTGCCACTGCATGTGGGTATATGGACTTGTAGGTTTGTCGAACTGTGACTTCCGTCACCCCAGCAGCATCTGCGATCTCCTTCTGGCCCAGTCGCAATTCAGACACCTGAATTCCAAACAAAGGTTAGTTTTAAACAAAAGTTAACAAAGGATGCTAATTAATTGTACCTGTGATGCCATGTAGATGGATGCAGCAGCCACAGAAATAGGAGAACGACCAGAGACCACGTCCAGATCAACTGCGGAGTTCGCAATGACCGTAGCAGCTTTCTGAACTGTTTGAGGCACACCCAGTTTGGAGCAGTAGCGAGACACAAAATCACCCGTCTGGAAACACATCACCGGACTGTCGGCAATCTTCACAAGGAGTTTGTAGTTCTTTCCAATCTCCTTTTTCGAAACATTCGACACTGAACAGATTTCATGGAAGGTCCGTGGAACCCCTTCCTGGCGACATGCGACGAAGACAGCAGCTGCAGCCAGAGCATCAGTCCGTCCCTTGCTTGAAGGCTGAGAGTCCAAAGCCTTCTGCAAATTCAAAAGCAAAAGTCAAGTGAGTCAATTATTCACAATTTTCTAT
>VNWY01000635.1:0-34022 GCA_009869845.1 Pseudachorutes palmiensis | reverse complement strand
GGACGAGAACGGGTTTTGATTGGACGTGGAGGTCCATATGAACCCCAATTAAAATCATGCTCTGACTCTTCAATACGAATGTTGAATGAACTGGAACATGGAAATACAAAATTAGACCGGGCTAAGGTCAACATGGACATTTTTATATTATGTTATTGTGTTACGTGTGTGTTGTTCCAGCGACATTTGTAGCAGTGATAGTATAGAGCCCTGCATCCTTCAAAATCGAGTCCCTCAGTTCCATTGTGATTGTAATGAAAGAACCGTCTGGACTTTCGGTTGTTCTGAACTTGAGTCGACTGGATTCTCCAATGGGGAGCCAATCCTTGTAGAATTTGATTGAAGGAAGTGGAGTTCCACTCACTCTAGCGCTGATCTTCCCATCTTTCCTTATGAAAATCCAAGTTTCGTCTGGTCTTGTGAGGAATCTTGGGTGTTCTGCTAGTTTCAACCGGACATCTTGTCCTGCTTCTCCGTGCGGATTACGAGCAATTGCAGTGTAGTTCCCAATTACACCGTCAGTGATTCTGCAAAGAAAAATGTTAAACGCCGCACTTTATTATTCTGAGGGTATAATGTCGACACCTGTTGACAAACAATCCAATTTCTCCGTTGTTCAAATACGTATAAGCCCATCTTCCGCCACCAATGTCATCCGTGATATTTCTTCCGTTGAATTCAAATTCAATCGATGGCTTGGGATAGCCGTAAATGTACCTTTGAAAAACAAGTGTTTGAGCTTTGTTATAAAAATGGGATAAAAAGTAGGTTTATTACCACAAGAGCTTGCTGCTAGAATCTCGAATTCCATATTGAGAGTCGTGAGGTTGGTTTAGGAACTTTGGTGGATGGATGTAGCCATCGTGTGGAGGCAACTGCAAGTCATATTCACGTGGAATTGGATGTGAAGGGACCGGACTCCAAGGTCTCACGGTTCTGTCAAGTCTTGATCTATTGAGAAAAGTATTTGAATGAAGCATCTAGCAATGGATATTTCTTACCTTAACGTGATTGCATATGGACTCGGGTCACTGCTTCCAAATTCATTTTCTACTCGAACTCTGAACTTGTAGTCCAACCATGGATCCAAATTACGAATATCGCATAAGCAGTTTCTCAATCCTTTTGATTAACAACTAAGATCAGCTCCCATTTGTATGAATAAGTTTGTTTGAATTTACCACGCCTGACTGTGAACCAATCAGAATGCGGTCCATCATCGCCTCCAACTTCGCACATTTCGACAGTATAAGTTACTGGGTATCTTGCAACTGAGCTGAGGCTTGGCTTCCAACTTAGTGTCAAATGACGATCGCTCATTGAGCTAATTATAGGCTTGTCTGTGAGTGGTAAAGGAAGTCCGGACTTTTTGAATTTATCATAATCTGCGTAGTCTCCAACAGAGGGACGAGGACGGCGTGGGATTTCCACTGCTTCTACTTTCAACCTTCCTTCACAAGCAGCGTCTCCCTTTTTGTTTGAGAGTTTCAATCGATACGTTCCAGCGTCTTCCGGAGTTACTTTTGGCAACACCAAGCGTAGGAGACCTGCTCCTTCTTTTTCAAACTTGATACGTGGGCCGGGAGAGAGTTTATTCCCATCTTTGAACCATTCAAAGTCCGGTTCGGGATAACCAGCGACACAAGCTGCAAGTATCAAGCAAGAATTACAGTAAAGGCAAAAATAATTTTCAGAGTTGCTTATAAACCTGTAAAACGAGCATCCATTCCGTCGTACAATTCTGTCGTGTTGATCTTCTTTAGGAAAGATGGCGCTTCCTCTCTGGGTGTGCGGGCACTAAAAATTAAAGAAAGATTCATGTACACTGAAAATGCGATTACGGTTTTTACATTTCTTTAACAACGTCCAATGCCGCTTCACAACTGTCCTTCCCCTCGGGGTTTTCAATCACACAGGAATATCGACCGTTATCTGCTTCAGAGCAATCTCGAACAGTCAATCTACAAAGTTTGAATGATGTTAGAAACAAGTACTTTGGTGATTATTGATTTTATGCTTACGAAACGATGTCTCCAGATTTCTTAATCTCGTATTTATCCGAGGACGAAATCGGATTGCCATTTTTGAACCAGCTGATTGATGGAAACGGAAGTCCCGCCACTTGAGCAGTAAACTTGGCTTCCCGCTTCGGGGTTTGTTGTACATCTCCAAATCTTTCTTTAAATTCTGGTTTTGTGAAGACCTTGTTTATTGTCACCGGTGCTTCGGAGATTGCTGTGCCACTCGAATTCAGAAGCTTGCACTCGTACAAGCCAGCGTCGTCCATGGATGCACTGTCAATCCTGAAACGAACACGTTTCCCATCAAATTTCCCTGCGCCCAATTTCTTCCCGTCTTTGCTCCATTCTACTGCTGGCAAAGGAGTTCCAGTAACATCTCCAACTAGCTCAATTTCCTCCCCTTCGTCAACCTTGATTGCTGAAATCTGTCTAGTAAAGACTGGTTCTACAGGTTCTGCTCCAGTTTCCAATGGGATGACGTCAATGGTACAACTTGACTTTGTAGCTCCTTCACTATTCACTGCTTGAAGGGTGTAGAGTCCACTTGACTCTTGTGTAACTTCCGGAAGAGCCACAACTGCCTTCAAAGCGCCATCTCTCTCTGTGATTTTCACTTCCAGCGGAATTAGCTCCCCATCTTTTAGTACGCTGAACTGCGGTGGTGGATTTGCAATCACACTTGTCTAAAAACAATTTTTTTTTGTTAATTTCCATCTAAAGTAAAGATATAGGGTTGGAATTTACTTGGAGTTCAAGGGGAAATCCTTGTACAACACTTGTGTCAACTAGTCCTTGACTGAACGACGGTTTGCGTAGAGGCGGTCCAACGCTGACTTGAACTTCTTGGCTTGTCTCTCCTTTGTCATTGGATAAACAGAGTTTGTATTTTCCAGCATCAGACACAGCTGCGTCTAAGATTTCCAAACTGATTGTTCCATCTGGTTCTATGTGGCTGATGATCGAAGAACTTGGTCTTATCACTCGACCGTCTTTCTGCCACTTCACTTCAGGCAGTGGGTAGCCATCGACCTGAAAACAGAATCAATGTTATTTTTTAGTTTTATATTTTATATAATTTACTTTGGCTGTGAGTTTGAAAGGTTTCCCAGCAGGTATGCTGGAAGGAGCGTTAAGGTCTTCAACAAATTCAGGTTTTCGATGCTTCCCATGCACGTCAACGGTTGAGCTAGACTCCGCTTTCCCTTCTGGACTTGACACAACGACTGAATAACTTCCACGGTCTGATGGTTTTGCATCTGAGATTTGGAGAGTACAAGTCCCATCTGGGAGTTGCTTGATTTCAAGCTTGTCATTTGATTCCAATGGCTGGCCGTCTTTCAACCAAGCTACTGTCGGTTTCGGGGAACCGTCGACTTTGACCTTTGAAAAGTAAACAAAAGTTGTAAGCTGTAAGTAACAAAAGTTGTTTTTCCTTTTATGAAAAATCTAAACCTTGAGGAGGAGTGGTTCTCCTTCGGCACAGGATTCTCGCCTTGGTAAAGACTTGAGGAACTTTGGTGATATTTTAGCCATGGTGACAACTGCCTCGCTGCTTTCCAAACCACCAGAATTTACAGCTTCCACTTTGTACTAAAAACCAAATGAAAAGTATTGGTTTCAAAATAATTAAAATAAAAAAATAATAATAAAAAAAAATTAACCTTTCCCATCTGCTCTGGTCCTGCGTGTTCCACTTTCAATGTGTAAACTCCATCTTGTTCTGCCACTCCTTCTGTGATTTCAGCTCCATCTTTTGTCCAGCTAACCTCTGGCTTAGGAGTTCCACTCACTTTACATTTCAGAAGCAACTCTTCTCCATCCTTTACTTCTTGATTGGTCAGCCCTCTGCCGAACACGGGAGGATCAACTGCACAAAATAAAACAAAAGTCTTAAGATTTTAAGATTTTGAGATTAAAACTGGTTGTTTACGTTGCACTGCCACTTGGGCTTTGGCAGTAGCTTCTCCAATGGAGCTCTTAGCTCGGAGTGAGTAGCAGCCTTTGGTCCCCTTCTCTGCAGGGCCCAACGTCAGTGTCGCAACGCCATCTGTGAATGTTGCTTTTCCATCTTCCTCAATAGGAATCCCATCCTTGAGCCACTCAACTTCACTGACTTGAGGGAATCCAGTTACGCTAGCTTTAAGAACAACAGGCTCTCCAGGAGATAAGCGGAGGCTTTCCAATCCAATGATTTCAGGCTTGCACAAAACAGACACCTGAGCTGTTGATCTTGCCTCTCCGTATTCATTCTTGGTTACTAGTTCGTATTTCCCAGCACCGGCTTCTGAAAGTGACTTGAGCGGCAAAGTGTACTGTTCTCCTGCCTGTTTCCCTGGGCCAAGAGATTCTCCATCTTTGAACCACTCTGCTGTCGGTGGAGGATTCCCCTTGACCACAGCTCTGAAAGTATAGAGGAAATGGATTAAGATGTAAATGGGATTATGTCAGTGTAGTTTAGACGTACTTGAGCTCTCCATCTTCTCCTTTGACAATTGTGGCATCTTCCACTTGGGTAAGTATCTTGGGGCACTTAAGGTCAGCCAAGGATATGACCTTGATTTGTCCACTTGTCTGAGACGATCCATGTTTGTTTTCCGCTATCACTGACAACTCTCCGTTCTCTTCCATTGTGATTTTGCTAATAATGAGTTTCGACGCAAAGACTTCATCCGTTCTTACTCCGTCGTTTATAATTTGCGTGTGTTTGGATACTTTGAGTTCTTCATTGTTCAGAATCCATCTGATTATAGGCTCTGGGGAGCCCTTGATCGTCACTGTAAGCTCAACGTCCTCATTCTCAATCACTTCGATCGTGTTGGCCAGTTTTTGCTCAAAGATTGGTTTCCCTTCTACTGTAATTTTGCATCTTGATTCTACTTCTCCGCATTCGTTTGAGGCCTTGATGGTCCAATCACCGCCATCTGATGGTAGCACGACGTTGAAAGTCTGGAAAGCCATAAACATTTTAGAATTTAACTACGCAAGCGCTATTTTTTTACCATGTGATACGTTTCTGTTGACTCCTTTGTAATTTTGATTCTGGCATTGGCCTCTACTTCACTTCCGTTGTGAAACATCCGAAGATTTGGAGTTGGTGTTCCCACAATGTTAATGGCCATGTCCAGCGTCTCTTCTTCCAACACGATGACATCCGTAAGTCCTTTGATGAACTCTGGTTTTCGCTTTACGGTAAGTTCAGCCGAGTCTTCGTCATAGCCATAATCGTTCTCCACTTTGACTCGGACAGTTGCACTGGCCTCGACTTTTGGCAGTTTGACCTTGAACGTCTGACCGTCATCCTCGTACTTTTTACCGTCTATGGCCACATCCCCTAAAAACCACTGCAAACAAAATCCCAGAATTTAGTAATGCAAATTGGATCCAATTCTCAAGATGGCGAACCTTGACTTTTGGTTTCGGATATGCATCTACTTTGACTAAGAACTCTGCCGATCCTCCATAGCTCGTTACAACTGGCTTCAGCTTCTGAATTATTTGCGGTTTTCTTCTGATTCGCAATTCACAATCAGCGTCATCAGAACCGTAGTCGTTTGAAACCTTGACTGAAATTTTGGATGAAGCATCTCTTCCCAAGTCTTTCAATTCAAAGCGGTGTTTCTTCCCGTCTGATTTTGTCTTTTTTGAATCCACAACCTCTTCATCAATTTTCCTGAAAATAAAACAATTTAAAAAAACCTGTAATCTGGAGATATAAAATGGCTCCAGTGTACCATGTAATTTTCTTCTCCACTTCTTCTGTTTCAAGTTCAAGAACAAGTGTTTCCCCAACTTCCTTTTCAACAATTTTCTCAAACTTTGAAATAATTTTGGGTGCTGAGTGAACTTCGACTGACCAGAAGCAAGACATCTGACCAACAGAGTTGCTCACCACCGCTGAATAAGAACCGCTGTCCTTGAATTCCACACTTTTCACTATAACCTTGTATACACTTCCTTCTTTCTTGATCGAAACGCGGTTGTTTTTGCTCAAATCCTGACCGTCTTTATACCTGCCAATCAAAACAAAATAAATAAAAACATATACATGCACACCATGTTCTTACAGTTTGAGATCTGGCACTGGTGAGCCTTCAACAGAAATCTCCATAAACAAGTCACTCCCTTTCAGGGCAGAGCAGTCCTTCATTTCTTTAGTGAATTTCGGAGGTGCACGAACAGTTACAGCCGCAGAAGACTCATCCTGTCCGAGTTCGTTGGTGGCAACGACCTTGTACGTCCCTGCGTCAGACACATCCACGTTCTTGATAATAAGCGCAGTTGATTCCGCATCTTCATGAAGGAAGCGATACTTTTCCCCTGCTACTATTTCCTTGTCGTCTTTAAACCAGGCCAAAGTTGGTTGTGGGAATCCTTCGGTCTTGATTTCCAGCATCCCTGATCCAGCTGCGTTAAGTTCCGTTGGTACAAGTTTGGATTTGATCACAGGTGGCGCTGGTTCTTTGAGGAGTTGATGAACGGCTCCTTTCACTGTCAATTCGGCACTGCATGAAATCTTCCCACTGCTTGTGCTCGCAACGCATGTGTAGAGTCCAGCGTCTTCCGGAGTCACGTGCTGGAAAACTAGACATTAAGCAAGGATTAAAAACATGTGTTAATACTTGATAAATTTCTCCACTCACTCAGCGCAAGCGTGTCCTCATCGTCCTTGAACATGACCTTGAATCGTTCTTCAGGAGTAAAGTGTTTGCCGTCTCGAAACCAAGTAAAGTCCAATGGTTCACCTGATGACTCAAGACCATGGAAAACGTCCTTCTCCTCTACGACGTCTAATTTGGCTGAGAATGATTCGCTCCCGTAGATGTTACTCGCAACTACTTTGTAAATCCCAGCATCTTCAGGTTGGACGTGGTTGATGAACAAATCGTAATGTCCAGGCTCTTCCGCTTCTTCAAGTTTAACCCTGTCGTCATAATGCAATACTTCGCCATCCTTGTATAATCGTAATTTTGGCAGTGGATCGCCTGAAGTGGCAATCATGAAGCAAGCAACGGTGTCTTGAATGACTTCCACATCTTTGAACTTCACTGGGAATCCTGGGCAATTCTCAGCCATTCGAGCCTGTCTCTCTTCCGGCGTTACTATTCCAAGTAGAAAGCATTAAAAACTAGGTGAATTTTTGAGAGTAAAGTTCTTACATTCGTGAACATTGAGGATTCCTGAACTAGTTTTAGACCCGAATTCGTTTGTGCAACGAGCAGTGTAAAGTCCACCGTCGTCATCGTGGCAGTTCATCAGCTGCATTGTAAAGTCGTTCCCAATTGCTGTCATTCTGATCCTATCGGCCAAACGATCGTCAAGGGCTTTGTTGTCCTTGAGCCAACTCACGGCAGATGGAGATTCAGAATGAAACTTTACATGGAAATTGGCAGAGTCACCGGCTAACAAAAAATTAAAATTATACCCAATATATTTTGTAATTTCACAACTTACGTTCACACGCAATGGATTTCAAGCCTAGGACGATTTTAGGTGCCTTTTCAGACTCTGATTTCAAACTATCCCTCTTCACAAGGACAACGGAGGACGAGCTTTTAGCCAAATCTGAAGAACTTTTGGCCAATTCTGACGCCGTTTTAGCAAGTTCTGAAGCAGTCTTGGCAAGCTCTGAAGAATTCTTTGCAACTTCTGACGACGTTCTGACCAGTTCCGGTAACGGACTTTTTGTTTTACGGAGCTTAGCTTCACTTTTCTCCTCATCGCTGCTGTTGTTTGTAACGAATGCAGTGTCCACTGTGACACTGTCCTGTCTCCTTGCTCGTGCCGTTGGGTCACTTGCATATGCCTTCACTTCTTCCAACCATTTCTTCTTTACGCTTGCGTCAGTATGTTCCAGGTGATACTTCCCACCGGTGCTTGGTTCGTGCAAGTCAAACGAAAGAGAATCGTCTGAAATCACCTCCAGGTCTGGAAGCTATGCAAAATAATCCCAACTGAGTTAAATACATTTATTAAATTGAAAACATTTCCTTCTTACACGGAGTACATCCTTGAGAATAAAGACAGAGCGGTCATCGGTAATTCTTTTCACTTTGGTTACAAGGATTCGTCCTTTGAATAGAAACAAGTAGCGCTCCCGCTTCACTCCTGTGGTGTCAGTCATACCAAACCATTCCTAGAATACAACAGTAGAAGTTAAACAGTGAAATCCTTTTAAAAACGTTAAAGATGTTACATGAGATAGTAGTCTGCCAAGTCCTTTGATGGAACCACGGTAGCCTTCAATACTCTTGAGGAATTTGTCATCGCTTGTTTTCTGTGGTAAAATCTTCATCAGTTCAAGTGCCTTTTCAAGGTCAGTCGTGGGCTCATTCAATTCTTCGCTGTAGTCAACAAGCTCTTGGAGAAGGACAGAGTAGTCATTCAGGCGCTGATTTGGCAGGCGCAATTGCTCTGTTAGGGACTTGCTCGCGTCCACTTTGAGGCACAAATCCTTGAAAATAATTTTAAAATAATTTATTTTGTATTTTTTCAGTTTTAAAACTTACTTGATAGAATTCGTTGATTTCTGGATTTTCTTTCAAGTATTTTTCTGCAGCGGCTTCCTCTTCGATGTATTTTGCATGCGTATCGAACTCTCGCTCCTGCGCAGAATGATCAAAATGTAATTGGCTATAAAGGGAGTTTAGTCATGTGCTTATTACAAGTCGAACAAATGCTCTCCCGAGTAGTTTTGTATTGCCCATGTTCGTTTTGAGCGCGTCCAACAACAGGGTCCGATGGAACTCGGCTATTTTTGGTAAGCTCCCGAATATAATATCCCTCGATTCGGAAACACTTTTGTCTGAACATTCTTCCGCTGCTTTGTAATAAACCTTGAGAAGTGTGTCCATATCCTTCAGAAATTCTTCTTCCGTTTCTACAAGTTCCCGAATGCTTGCACTGTAATAAGAAATCAATTGTGGAAAATACTGCTTAAAAAAGATACAAACTTTTTACTCTTTTTCTTCCCGAACTGAAGAACGGCGTCCGACTGGCTGCTCTCTCGGTGAAGTTGAACGCCTTTTCCCAGTCTGTTTCACGGACAACTTTGATTTTGCCAAGGAAGAGTCCAGAATTTGTTCCACTGGGAGCTCAAACTCATCTTCGCCAATGACCTCTCCAGACTTCATTGAACGGAAGGATTCTTCGTAAACTTTGGTACTGAATTCCTCCGCCTCTGGTGTGGTCACTTCAGTGATATGAACGCCGTGGCCCTGGAAATAAAAATTGCTATTAGTTCCCGGTTATTTAGTTTCTAGAGCATGCTAGAGCTAGAGTTGCAGCAACGCGAGCAAGGGTGCATACACTTGAGGTTTGAATTTCTTCCGAAAATGATTTGAGCATGAGCTTTGCCTTGGGGCGCGGAGGTTCAAAAAACCGAATCCCCGATTCGTCCAGGACTGAGTATCGAGCCTGTCCTGAAAGGATTTTACTCGCGGCTTCTTTCGGTACGATTGTTCTAAGGTCATTCTTCATGATGACACAGGCGTCCCAAGCCATAATTTCATTCACAAGGTCCTCCACTTCACGGAGATCTGGCGGTGATGGTCCACGTCCAAATTCCAGCAATGCTTCACTCATGCGCAGTTGTTCAGGAACACTGCTGATTTTCCCACTGAGCTTCTGCATTAATGCCACTTTTTGGAGCATCGCTGTTGCAGCTGGGCTGAAATTCGGTGGCAATTTTGTACAATCTTCCTTGTGTATTTGGGTCAAGAGTTCAATAAAAACTGGATCTTGGCCAACCAACTTTGCCACTTTGATTGCTTCTTGTAGCAATGAACGGAGCTCCTTTGGGGTAAGATTGTCAATCTCCGTTGCATCACAAATGCTCGCTTTGATTCTCTTTGTGATTGCATCTTCGTCAGCATTCTCTAAATTCTCTTCCTCCTCTTCTAAAATTTTGGATAAAATGGCACGGTTTGCTAGCCAAGTTTTGAGTGCTGTTCCTTCCTGGGTTTCCTCATCGCCGCACACAATTTCCGCCACTTTCTCAGACACTTGGTTCAACTCTTGTTCATAATGGCTGTCATCCATCTCTTTTGACAGAATCTTGCTCATGCGCAGCTGTTGATTCCTTTTTGTTTCGATATCACGGAATGATTTAGCTATGGATGCAACTGACTTTTCTTCTTGAGTTTCTTCAGGGATTATTTCCGCCTTATGCGCGTGAGTCTTGTGCGCATGAGCTGTGTGTGCCTGAACCTTTTCAAGTACCCTTCTCTTCAATTCTTCCGGACTTAGTTCCACAGCTTCTCCGCCTGATTCTTTAATGATTTCACCAATAGCTCCGAGCACAATTGATTTCACAACTTCGCAACCACCTTCGACCCCTTTCACTACACTCAGTATATGAGCGACATCAAGTTCTTCAGGCATGTCAACCCCGCCCAAGGCATCACTCATAGAGTCTAACACACGATGAAAAAGGGAGAACGTGTTCACACTCATAGTCCGCCGAAGTCTGGGACGATTCTGATGCAAGTCTTCACTCAATTCTACTTCCACAGATGGAACCACAACGCTGTCACCAACTTCTACTCCCGCCAGTAGTAGGCTCTGCAGCACACCTGATTCCATCATGGCCGAAAACGTGTCAAAACTTGGTGTTTCCGATGGCGTCATTGGACTGAGACAAGATGAGAAATTAGCTGCACTGTCTTCAACTGACAGTGACGATGAGCCTAATGTGGTGGGCGTGTAGTCGTTCAATTCTACCACGCCTTCATCCAAATCCAATTCTTGGAGGTTGAACTGAACCCACTTGAGACCTTCGTCCGTGTCAACGAGCTCTCCGCTTTGGAATTTAATTGTGCCTGCTTCTTCAATAACTTTTCCTGGGACGAAGCGAGGTTGGCCATTGACCTCAATGACTTGACCCGGTACAAAGGAATCGTGTCCATTAACGCTCATCACTTGGCCTAATGAAAAATAAATGTCATAAATGGAGTCAAAGTCAATCCAAAAAGAAGGATTTCTTACCAGGGATAAATGTTGGTCCAGTTGCAAAGGTATCGATGACTTGTCCCGGAATAAACCTTGCCTCTCCATCCTGCTGTCTGATGATTTGTCCAGGGACAAATTGATTCCCGTAATATTGACCTGGGAAGAACTTTTGACCTTTCTTTGTATTGAGTACTTGGCCGGCTATAAACTTTGGACCTTTGCTCGTTCCGGTGACAATCCCTGGTAAAAACTTATCCGGAGCTACCAATCTCCCAGGTACAAATCGCTTCTGTGCTTCTATAAATTGTCCTGAAATGCTTTCAGTCATGTCTTGCAATTCATCAGGGGTTGGGGTGTCTGGTCTGAACATTGCATCGCCCTGAGGGCCTGTGACTAAATGTCCATAAGCCCCTTCAAGCTCCCGTAGTCCCATTGTCAGCGGAAGCCCGGATTTTTTGGATCCTTCCAGTTTCTTTTTAACAGACTCCACACGTTCCAAATTCGGTTGAATTTTCTCCACACTTTTCTTCTCTTCGAGTTCTGCAAGGGATTCTTTATCTCTAAAAATCTGACCCAAGTCTTGTGTTCTGGACCGTCTTTTCTCTTCTACTGATTTTTTAGGTGCCACTCCTTCTCTGATGTTTGTAAAATCACCCTTGAACGGAGTCAGTTCCAACGTTTCTCGGAGCTTGTTGAATTTAATTTCAAGTGTAGATTTATCTTTGCTCATCAAAAGTGTCTCGATCCGGCCCTAGAAACCAAAAAATGAAAATGAAATCTCTTTGCCCTGCGTTCAATGGAACTTGGATTGACAAATTGGCTCTATTACAAATCCTCCTTCATTCATCATCCTTTCACAACATTCCCTTCTGAAATGAATGATGACGAAGGATGAACAGAAACAAAACGAATGCGGCTCCAGAGCATCCGGTTTCTCTTTGTATGAGATTATGGTTGAATGACTGGGATTGTTTAGGCTGTAAATAAGCGGGGAAAGTTCAAAGTATTGGACCCATACCTCTTTGATTTGCTCCTCCATCGCCTTCGGCAGGACGAGTGCGAGATCTTCATTGAGCATGTAAATAACCTTGTCTTCAGAATCAGTAAATTTTCGATTTCCTGCTGGAATGACTGGAGTCAGGACGTGCAGGTTTCCCCTTGTCACTGAGCAACTAGGCGGCGGGAGCCTTTCAAAACTGAATACAGGAATGTAGTTGTGCTTCGGCAAGTTCCAGGACTTCCCGGTGATTCGACAAAGGGACAATTTCTTAGCATCGGCGGGGCTGATTGGGGGCAGGAGAGGGAAATAGTTGGGCCGAGGCAGGGCCTTTGAGACTCCGGTGATGCGACAATTCGCCGCCATTTTGGAACCGTTGGAACACTTAGTTAGAGAACATTAGGGCAAAGTTCACTTCACCTGCTCCACTATGGAGATTGATTGACGTCAATTGAGAGGAAGGTAGGACGTAGTCAGTAGTCAGCAGCGGCTGACTCGCTCGCTTCCTACAAACTCGAAACTGCTAAAAATAGTGATCGCGCTAAGTCCCAAACTCCAATCTTTTTTGGCAGACTGTTTTGGCGAGCCTATTTTTGGCCGGTGCTAGACATGTTTTGCACCTCGAGTTACACACCCTCACCCCGTCATCCCTGCTTTCAAGGAGATAAACACGAGGGAGTCAGCTGGGAACGGTGTGCCCAATTAGCAAAATCCTGCTCAAGCGTATCAGAAACGTAAATTCGTTAAAGTGGTTTTTGTTTACCGGGTCGGATGAAGTGATGCACGAGGACGACTCAAAAGTTCGGCTGGCCACATGCCCATCACCAGCATCTTCTTCCAAACCTGGAAATCAAAAAAGAAACAGACATGATTCCTCATTATCATATTTATGAAAGGAAGCGCTCAAAATCATGGCTTCATTAACGTTCAGCCAGACCTCTGAAGTTGAATTTTAAAAAGGAAGGATACGGTGAAAGGAATGTGAATAAAATTGTTAGTTTGGATTTATGGAGACCTCCTGCTTTGCTCTAAGTTGGGTTTCGATGCCAGAAAAAATGGAATGTCAATTGGACCAATGTCAACAGCCCATTCGGTGGAAGTTACTTTTCACACCTCAATTAACTGAAAATCGAGCAAAGCCCTGCTGGTTTATGAGAAGACGACAAGTGAAGGCTGCTGCAACTTTTTAAAACCATTCAAAATCTCTTGGCAGCCGGGTTCCGCGACATCAAAGTTATTAGGCTGAGTTAGAAACTCGATCCGGCAGTCCGAGCGCCATCTCTGCGCCAGAGATTTGGAATCTCTGGTTTGTTTTCGCTTTGCTTTGACGGCGATTCTGAAAGGAGGCCGCCATGAACCTTGCTTTTGGAAACATTGTTAATTAGGCATGCATAACTAAATGACTTTTTCATTTTTGAGTGCCAAGAGTATTCCTTCTTTCTAAAGGAATAAAATCATAACTTTTGGCATAAACATAAATTATACGCAACGCTGAATCAAGCATAACTCTGGCAGTTATTTTACCTGCCGCTTATTTAAAGAAAAAAAAACTAAAAATGGGAGAAGCTGGCCTCTGTCTTATTTCAAAGTTTTCAAGATCAAGTTTCTTAACTCAGCGGATTATGAATTTTGGCTACACCTACGAGTTTCAAACCTTGGCCTGATGGCCTCAATCGCTAATAGTTCCACAACAATGTCAGGTGCTTACCCGTGAGCGATGAGCGGAAGGAGTATGATGAGAATGTTGACCTGGTTGTAGTCCTCCTGGACATTTTGTTGCCCTTTGACGTTCAACTAAACTCCAGTGGTGGAGCCCTCCATGGCCCGATGTGGTTTAAATAAGGTGTTGGAAATGGATCGTCTGGCTCGCCTTGAGTATTAGAATGATGAGTATCTTCTGGGATTCCACGACCAGAGGATCTTTGCCGAGTAATCCGAAGACCCAGATCCGTCTTTTTACAATTTTGGCAAGGAGAGGCGGATGCGAATTCCCCCTGCATAGCTTCATCAGTGCTAAGAATAGAACAAATTTCATCCCGTTCTGAACATCACGTCAACCTCTCAGTCATTCCATCCAAGAAATCTGGAGAGAGACAGACATGACTTCAATATGGTAAAAACTTTGTGTTAAAGAAAAGTCAACTAATTACTTACCCGGCTTGTCACGCGAGGAAGGAGCTACACAAAAATAAATTCCCATTTCTTAAGACTCCATTCTGATGAGTAGAAGTAGAAAATCTTAAAAAAAGCAAACGATCAATCTTCTGACAAATTAGACATGTCTAAATTCAGCTTCTTTTAGAAGCTTCTACTCCTTTTCAGTTAATGGAGTAAGTACCTTTATTTGAAGCGTTTTCAAACAGAACAAAAAAAGAAAAATAGGAACCACTGGAATTGTGTAAATAAAATTATCACGAATCACAACAATTGGTAATTTTTCCAAACAAAAATGAGACTCTTTGGATAATACTTGAAAAGTTAATTGAGAACATCAAAACAATTTACGAATTGACCTTTGAACTTAATAAATTAATTGTGAAGTTAAGACTTTGGTATTCTGGACGTTGGACGTTAGACTTGTAAAGCTTTTGATTGTTTTAACGTTATTATCACTTGTGCTCACTTACTATAGCTCAACATTTAGCGTAAAATAGCTACCTTTGGGTGCTTTTTTTATACAAAATTTGTGCGATACTTTCTATGTCATTGTAAGGGCACTCATGCTAACGGGGTCACTGTGCCTCTGCAACTGATCAATTTTCCGTTCCCTCATGTGGAGGAATACAACTAGACTTGCATTGAGTAGGCAGATGACCAGGAGAACATGAAAAGTGGCCATGATCCCACCTTCCTTTGCACGGAGCAACTGCTTCATCTCCCATTTAATCCTCCCTCCAATTCGTTTCGGAATGGCGATGAGATTGGAATTTGGGATGATTTGAGTTCGGTTGTAGATCCCGCCAGGAGTCCCTCCGAAACTGATTGAGTCAATGAAATTGGCGGAGGCACCGGTGCCCATTAAACTCCCTGGAAGGTCAAGGGCAAAGTGACTGCGAAAGACTTGAGAGGATCGACTGGACTGGGTTTGACTGTCCAGGTTCATTGTAGAGTACTTCATAGTAGCACCTGGAAGGGCTACTCCGTAGGAGGGACAACTTGATTCGCAAATCCCGGATATGATTGTGCCACGGACAAAGTATGCGTCGTATTCTGGAGAATTCTCTTTCACGAAAATAGAGTAAGTGAGGTTTTTGGTGTCTTTTGAGGTTCGATGAAGGCCGATGATATCCAAAAGCCCGTTTTCATTTGAGTCGAAGAAGGCTGTTGATAGGACGTTTGAATATGTGTCCAGCAGATAGAAGTTTGGCTCAAAGGTTCGGGGAAAAGTGCATGTTGATATAGGACCGGAACATGGAACGTTTTTGAATAGCACCGACCGAGTTTCAATTTCTGAAGAAGATTTCTTTGTCATTGCAAGTGTTGCTATTAGATCTGGATACCCGTCTAAATTATAGTCTCCGGCACGGACGCTTATCGCTTGAAGATAATCAAGATGAAATGAACGTCCAATAAAAGCCCAGATGTTACCGAATCCATCGGTAAAGGAAACGTTGAGTTTGTGAACCACGCCCAGAATGATGTCGACTATGAGGAATCCACTGTGCTTACACTTTTTATCTTGGCAGTATGGAAGCACGATGGAATGGTCTTTTCCAGTAAGGCCGACGTCGAGAAAGAGTGCGTTGCCAATTTGTCCAGTAGGCAAGTCCAGTGCGATGCTTTTCCTGAATTTGAATTTTCCAGTATTATGTGCAGAATGCTCAGCGTCGTATATTTCAACTTGAAAACTCAAAGTGGTGTCATTTGGATTCTTGGGATTCTTTTTGTACTCTGTGATGAGGACCAGATCAGGAACAAAGTCACCTGAAAAAATAATGAAATTATCACCAACAGAACACCATAAACTTCACAAATTCCCTCAGCTCATCTACATTAACGCTTTTACTTACCATCAATATCCACAAATCCACCAGTAGTAATTGGAAGGCAGTTTCCTTTATCACATTCGAATCCTGGCTCGGCTTCTGTCGTAGAATCTGGTCGATATCTCCACACCTTCCTCTCCTTTGCAGTTTCAATGACCAGATCAGCAATCATGTCCCCATTGACATCCACGATCAGTGGCTCTCTCTTGAGACTGAGGGTATTCCCATGAGTCCCACTACTACCATCTTCTAGAATTAACGGCTGGCAATTGATCATTGTCCCGTTCTTGTCCACTTCCCCTTTGAAGATAGATATAAGAGTAACACTGAGGCTGACGTTATACTTGAATGAAACGAGGATGTCATTGACCCCATCGCCCGTGAAGTCAGCAACGTTGAGTCCAGTTATCGTGGGTGGCTTCTCCTCGTCATTGTGAGGAAGTGCACATTCACAACCAGCACGGTACTGAAGTGTTGGTGAATGTGCAGAACCAAAATATATTTTGAACATAGAAAAGTTCTTGTTGAGGACAATTAGATCGGTGCGTTTATCCCCGTCGTAGTCAGTGAAAGCCACTGGAAATACGTCAATGGCAGCATCTCCGTCTCCAAAGACGGTGGTAGTCACGTCCCCTCCTGAAGCCGTGATAGATTGGCATATATAGGAAACGAAGGCCACGGTGAAGAGTATTATTCTGTCCATCATTTGGCAGCAGCAGTGGCCACTTGTTGCTGTTATTCACATTACGTGTCGCTGCAGTTCAAATCTCTAGAGTCTGGACATAATACATTAAAAATATTTAACATTATTACCGTTTTCACAGAATTAATTGATACTACTGCTGTGAAACTTACCAATTATGAGGACCAGCTGTCGACAATCTACGCTAAAGGTCTTGTTTACCTACCAAAACTAATCGATTGATTCAATATTTAATTAACCTTGTGCAATTTCTAAATGTCCATTTGTGGTGTGTTTACAAAAGTAATTTTTCCCTCGAATTTTTCTCACCTTTCGACCAGGCGCCTCAAGCAAGTAATTTTAATTGAAACTTTTTTTAAACAAAACTTGATTCGAAACCTTGAAAATCCACCAAAAGTTAATAAATTAATAGAAATAACTGCCTTTTAAGGGCCCAAAGTCAGATCTAAATGTTATTCGCGGAAGGGAATACCATATCGTTAACATTGGAAACCAATGAAACCACATTACTTAACTTTATAGATGAATGAAATGCGTTGCTAATTTCTCAACTAACTTTACAAATTCGACATGTCTCTTTACTTCCGCTTCCGATATTGACATCGTCCGAGAGACAGTTTATTAGGGGCATTTCCTTCAAGATCTTTAAGATTTGGATCAGCCCCAAGCTTCACAAGGTACTTGAACATGGCCCCTGAGTCAGGAAGTGTGGCTGCGTAGTGAAGGGGCGATCGACCTTTGTTGTCCAACAATTGCAGCGACTGTTACAAACCGTGTAAACGTAACACATCCTTTTCAAAGGATATTTTTAAACTGATTCACCTGAGGGTAAGTGCTTGCCAAGTGACGCGCGACTGTTGCGTGATTCTTCAAAACAGCCAAGTGTAAAGGTCCACGGCCTAATTCGTCTTTGGCAAGTGCAAGGCGCTTCCTATCCAATAGGCTTTTGAGTTCACGGAGGTTCCCGTCATTCGCCGCTTTGTGAATGGATTTAATCTTGACCTGTGTGTAGGTACGACATGTAAAACACGCAGAGAGGTAATGAGAGGCTTACCATGTATTGGGGAACGCTAGAAAGAAATTCCTGGAAATCAATTTTGTCAGTTTTTCGATTCAAAAGTTCCTCGCCCTTTCCGTTTATTACTTTGTCTAGAAGATACTCCATGTCCCTGGGTTTTAGGATTGATTTATTAGAACAGAAATTGGGTTTTGAATTGTGTGGCGGTGGGCATTACCCTCGCTTGAGTGCAGCATCAACATCGTCCAGGTCATCGTCTCCCTCAAGGTCAAGGTCCTCTGCTGCCAGTGTACATTGCTTCAATCTGGTTCTGTGACTTCAGCCTCAAGTTCTGTTGCTTCCGGTTGTCTTAATTCAACTTCCAGCTCTGCTGCTGCAACGCCCGACTGTATTGCTTCAGTTTCTGGTTGAACATTCAACTGCCTGAACTTACTACGAAGCTCGTTATCCTAATCCAGACCGAGCACACAAGGCAACTTAGGATAGCCCCACCTATTGACCTACTTTTCTGAGCTTTGCGTGAGACACGATGAGCTGTTTTCGATAGTTTTGTCTTGATGGTTAAACCTATTTCCTTGATAAGCAGCTCAATATGTTCGATTTTTAATTTTATAGTTCAAACTAAGTTACGCATAAAGTAATGGATTTTGTGAACACTAAATAATACTGGAATTTTCGAAGACTTAAGACGATTCCTTCAACTGCTCCTCTTGTTCTTGCAATACTGCGATTTCCTCTCGATTTATAAAGTAGTAACTGGGTTGTCGACCGCGTAGATCCTTTACAACTCGCCTCGCGCCTGCCCGAACTAAAATCCTTGTCATTTTCTCCACTTTCTCCACACCCATGGCATAATGCAATGGCGTTCTCTCCAACTAAACAATTCAAAAGGTCACCTACTGAAAACTGAGAACTTTGATTTCTTCCTTACGTGATCACCCCGTTTGAGAACTTCTGGAAATTCGTTTGCTAAAAACTGTGCAATGGAATGCTCTTCTGCTAAGACTGCTATGTGTAGAGCACTTCGTCCGTATTTGCTTAATGCGCATGCAAGTCTCGGCTCTGTAGACAAAATATGTACGAACGTTGACGGTGCATTAAACTTTTAAACTTTTATCGAATTAATGTTTACCTGTTCTGGCAAAGTCTTTAACTTGTTCAAAGTTACCCAAACGTATGGATCTATGGAGTTTTTCAACTTTGTCACGAAAGTCATCGACGGTTTGCAGAAAAGCTAAAACAGGTCCGGAAAGGGTTGATAGCTGGAGGATGTTAACCTTAGAGGAGTCTGAGATATCAGTCAAATGGTCGTAGCCATCAAGCATCAACTTCTGCAGATCCTCCAATTTCCCTGCACGCATGAGCAATTGGGACGTTAGAACATGAAACAATTTCTAGCCTATTTTATATACCTTGTGAAGCCAAATTGGTTACGAAGGAATCAATGCTCATCGTATTTTCAGCTCTTCCAACTTCTTCCGCCACATCTCTCGCTGTTTTCAAGTTTTCATCCCTCCAGGCCAAGTTCACTGATGGGTTTTGAAGAAACGAGAAAATTGTTTGTCCACCGCCGGGTCGACTGGAAGCAAAATGGAGAACACTTTGGCCCTTGTCGTCCCTCATTTGTTGCTGTTCCCTGATGTTCCTGTCCTCTTCTTCTTCCTCTTCCTTGTCCACACCGTCAATGGCGTCGTCTACTTCGTCATCTAGTCGTCGTATCATTTCCTCACTGTCATCAGACTCCAGTCCACCCGAATCTGCAATCATGTTGTTGAGGTCATTGGGTGTGTCCACGTACGACTCAGTTGTAGTCCGCCCTTCTTCGTTTGTCGTTTCCAATGGAATCGCTTCGGCCATTTCCTGCTCGACGGAACTTGCTTCCGGTGCTGGTCCGAGTGTTGCTGTCCCTGGTCTTGGAGGTGGCGTGTCTCCGTTATACTTTCGAAGAAAATTAGCCAAAAATTCGACGGGATCTTCTGGCCTCTCTTGACTCACCTCGGTGAGCCCTTTGACCAAGGCATCTCCCAGTACTGATGCCAGGTACTTCCCTTCCTCTGACCAAATGGCTGGAAATCTGCTCTGCCTATGGGCTACATCTAAGAACACAAATGTAATCAGTGTCTTGTTTTAAATGCATGAGTTAGAATCCATTTTAGAAATCCAAAAGCTCATTTTTTATTCTCTTTTTCTGTGAGAATATGATTCCGAGCCCGTTCCTCCTCTGCCTTAATCATTTGATTCACAGAGTTTGCAATGTCTAGGGCTAACTCAAGCTCGGATTTTCCTAAAGTTCGATTATTTTCAAGCTCAATCCAGTCATCTGGTTCAATCTCATGTTCGATCCGATTCTTCTTCCAGTGAATGGACAAGTTGTGCTCCATGCAGAGCTTCGTCAGCTCCTCTTTCTCCTTCATTAATGTCGGCAGGCGAATGCGAAATGTAATCTAAATAAGAGTAACACACATGTACAAGCATCCCACTCTACACTCATGCGCACAAACTTTACCTTGATCCCAGTCCCAACACGAAAGGGATCGACAGTCAGCACCCCAAATTGTGAGTTTTCATAAAATGGGAATCTGTTGCTGAACATCATGTAAACGTCATTCAAAGTTTCCAACATTGGAAATAATTTCCCGTATTTTGAAGATACGATAATGTCCAAATGGTCTTCGGCATTCATCCAAACTTGGACGTTGTTATCATGGCTCAAAGTAAAGTAACGCTGCTTAGGCCAAAGCCTTGAAATTTTTGTTGCCTATTTTCATAATATTTTAAATAATAAATAACAATAAGTTTTTGCAAAGATTTTTCCAAACTCACTTCAGGCATCCAACATTTTTGTTTCAAGTCGTCCATGACTTCTTTCTCCAAAGCTTCGACGTCAAAACAAGGCCAATTCAATTGAACCGTTTTCAGTAAATTGGACACGTGGATCAAATCTTCTTTTTTCATTTGTGGAACAAATGGAAACGGCTTGATGTTTCGACTCACACGAATTCGGACTTGGGTTACAAATTTGCTCGGGATGTCCACTTGTGGAATTTCAAAAACTCCGAGATATTCTGCAAATAAAAGTTAATTGGAATTCGTTTGTGAAAATTGAATTTGAAATTACCTCCAAGAATGCTCGTTTTTCCTTTGAATTCTCCATTGATGTGATTGTGATCGACAATCGCAGGAACAAAAAGTTCTTGGTAAACGTCATAAGCCTCTTCCCCGGGTGCGATGATGAANTTTGAATTCTCCATTGATGTGATTGTGATCGACAATCGCAGGAACAAAAAGTTCTTGGTAAACGTCATAAGCCTCTTCCCCGGGTGCGATGATGAAGAATTGTGGGTAGAATTTGATCACGTCCAACAATGATCCGCCATCACTCATCCCACGCATTTTGATCAAGTCGAAGGTATTTCGGTCCAAATACTTGCGGACCAACTGCTTGAAACTTGATTCCGTCTGATGAGTCATTCGTCTCCATGCCTTGGTCCACAGTGACTCTGACTTCATGAGCGTCGTGTTGTAGAATGACTCCAGATTTGCCAAATTGGTCACTACGTTTTTTGTACCTTTGTTGGCTTTTTGGATTTCTAAACTGGACTCTTTTCTTACTTTAAAAGTGAAGGGAAACTCACCTGGTGGCGTTTGAGGACGCTCCCAGCGCTGCACCGGAGGTGGTGGCGAGGGTGCCGCTTTACTTCCGGTTCCATTACTGACATCGTCCAAGAGATCCTTGTGTGAAAGCAAGTCACGATTCCTCAGATAGATTCCAGGGGTATTTCCTTCCACATCTTTGACATTTGGATCAGCCCCAATGTTCACAAGGTACTTGAACATAACCCCTGAGTCAGGGAGTGTGGCTGCGTAGTGAAGGGGCGATCGACCGTTGTGGTCCAACAATCGCAGCGACTAAAAACTTCAACGTAAAGATTCCTTCTCAAAGGATATTTTTAAACTAAATTCACCTGAGGATAAGTGCCTGCCTAAATGTCTCGCAACTGTTCCGTGATTCTTCAAAACTGCCAAGTGTAAAGGTCCACGGCCTAATCCGTCTCTTGCAAGTGCAAGGCGCTTTCTATCCAAAAGGCTTTGGAGGTCACGGAGGTTCCCTTCATTCGCCGCTTCGTGAATGGATTTAATCTTGATCTGTGCGTAGGTACGACATGTAAAACACGCAGAGAGGTAATGAGAGGCTTACCATGTATTGGGGAACGTTAGCAAGGAAATCCTGGACTTCTGGTTTGTCAGTTTTTCGGTTCAAAAGTTCCTCTCCCTTTCCGTCAAGTATTTTGTTCACAAGATACTCCATGTCCCTGGGTTGTAGGATTGATTTATTAGAACAGAAATTGATTTTTTTGAGTTAAGTGTGTGGGCGTGGTTGGGCATTACCCTCGCTTGAGTGCAGAATCGACGTCGTCCAGGTCACCGTCCTCCTCAAGGGCAATGTCCTCTGCTCCTATTTCTGGCTCCATTGCTTCAGCATCTATTACTTCCGCTTCTGCTTCCATTGCCTCAACTTCCGGTTCCATTAGTGCCTCAGCTTCTGGTTCTATGAGTTCAGCCTCAGCTTCAATTCTCACAGCTTCTTCTATTGCTGCTTCCGCTTCAGTTGGTTCCAGTTCCGGTTGTGTTATTTCAGCCTCCAGCTCTGCTGCTTCAACTTCCGGTTCTGTTGCTCCAGCTTCTGGTTCACTTGCCTGAACTTCCGATTCTTTTACTTCAGTTTCCGCTTCGGCTTCGAGCTTTTGCATTACTTCTGCTTCCGCCTCAGCAATTACAGCCTCGACGAATTCAACGTCTGATTCTGGTTGTTGCCTTTCTACAGCATTGACTTCCGGCCCAGGATTGTCTGCATACTCCGGCTCAGGCGCAGCTTCCTCAACTGGCTCTGGCTCACCTGGTTTAAATTCATTAACAATTGCTTCTTCCACTGCAGCCGATTGCTCTATTTTTTCTTCCTCTGCTGCTTCTGCTGCTTCAGTCTCTGCTTGTTCAGGTTCCTGTGCTTCAGGTTGAGATTCGGCTTCAGGAGCCTCTCCTTCAGTTTCTGCTTCTGTTTCCTCCCCACTGACTCCATTTTCCCTCACGCTCATCGGCCTTTGCTCGAATTCTTCCTCAGGCTCAATGGGTAGTGATGGTGGCATTTGGTCATCAAGCGTTTCCCCTTCCATTGTTTCCAAATCAGCTTGCGGTTCAGGTACTTCCTCCTCTGCTACTGGGGCTTCGAAGAAATCGTCTTCAGCATCCATAGCTTCCTCAGCAACGACACTCTCCGCAACAAATGTGTCACTCCGCACTACAGTCCTGGCTGTGTCGTCTATCTGAGCGATTGAATTTTTCCTCGACTCCGTCCTTGACGGCCCATTTCTTGAGCCAGCTCGAGATCCTGCTACAACCGCAACCGCTTCAGTCTCTTGACGTCGCCCGAGAGGGAATTCTTGAAACGTCATTTCCAACTTTGGATTCTCTCCTTGATTTCACTTCTTTAACCTCGTCTTGGACTTCGTTGCTATCCATCGCAAACTCATCCCTTGATGGATTACGTGAGATTGGTTTCGGTGCTGGTGGCTCAGGAGCGAATACAATTTCCTCCACCTGCAAATCCCCTTCGTTCAGCTCCACATTGTTGAGTTCGTACTTCCCAGTTGTGACCTCGTTGTTAAATTCTCCCGAACTGAGTCTCCGCTTGCCGACATTGAGTGTTGGACTTGCTCTGTCCCACCCTGACAAGTCGCCACTGACTCTCGGAGCATCAGGAACATTCCGAATATGCCTCGTGTCCAATTCCATCGGATGTAACTGATAATAGGCCGGTGACTTTCCTCTCTACACAACACAAACATTTTAAAAGCCTTTTAAAAGCGGAGTCAAATGATTTATTAATTAACCTGGTCCGGTGTGTTCTCATCGGCTCCGTTCTTTAGCAAAAAGGCGTAGACGTTTGGGTCTCGCACGGCATAGTGAAGCGGCGTCCGTCCTTCCGAGTCTCGTTCATTTATAGCATCAGGGATTTCGTACATGAGATACTCAAGGACTCCACGGTGACCAAGTCCAGCAGCCTGTGGGGTCAAATGTTTCATTTTTTAATGGATTTTTACCCAAGTCTTCTCAGAACTTTAATTCAGGAGGGGTGAATTTGCTTCGCATATTTTATTTTCCAAGCCTTTAGCTTCTACAAGACTGTTTGATAATTTATGTGACACCATTTGAAAGTCCAATCGCCCTAAGCCACGTGTATTGGCATTGGAATTGTAATTAAATGCATAATTATGGAAAGATTGAAAGATAATCTCGTTGTTTTAGTTTCCTTTTACCTTGTGTAGTGGCGTGAGTCCATGTAGATCCTTTGCTTTGAAAATTTCATTTAATTCCGTCTTCGTTCTCATGTCCTATTAAACAAAAGATAAACGGTATTGATCCAGCATTTCTGAAAAGTGGTCGATGGCTGTTCCAGAAAGTGGGAATGAATTAATGATTAGCTGGACAGAGTGAAGGACGTTTGCCTCATCGCCTCATTCCTGACTCACCTTCAGTCCGTCCAAATCATTATTGATTGCAGCACCATGAATCGATTTAATACGAGAAAGTAAATGGGGCACATTCTCCAGGAATCTCCGGACTTTCCCATTGTTTGTTGTCTCCAGCAGCAGCTTGTCTCCGTGCCCCGACCAAACGATTTTCTCCAATTTCGGGATGTCCTTTTCATGGATCCAGATCCGTATCTGAGCTCGTGTGATTGACGGCGGGGAAACTACAAAAGTGACATGAAAATTACATCGTTATTGGAAGTTCGGTGAACTTTATGATCCATTTACTTATCATTTTCCGCTTTGGAGGTGAAATTGGGGAGATTCTTCTTCGTTTCCCACGTGACAGAGACCGGGTGGGGCCTTCGATATCCAATTCTTCAGGATGGGTAATGTAGTAGCTTGCCTTCTTCCCGTGCATGTCAATGACCTCAGGATTTGAGCCAAGAGAGGTCAGTAACTCGAACATTTCATCAGGGTCACGACTTGCAGCGGCATAATGGAGACTTGTCCGTCCCTCCTGTAAACATTTCTCATTCGGAAAAGGAGTCGATTGTATGTTCCTTTACACCGAATTTTGCCAATAATGAAATTTTTAAACAGTCGAGTCGTTTCCCTCATTAGCAAAAATCGATTGAATTATTAAGTCCTTTGACTTTTTAACTTTTCCAGGAATTCATGAAATATGAATACTGATAATCACGTGGCACGTGCTTCAAAAGGCGCAGAAGCTTCTGCTAAATAAACTATATTGACAGGTTAGTGGTTAATTGGACTCGCCTTGTCCTTCGAGTTCAGGATTTCCGGGTGTTTTTTCCCAATCCATTCTAAAATGCTTCTGTTGTTGTAAATCACAGCCTTGTGTCCTACTCCGCGGCCCACGGCGTCCTTCGCAGTGGCCAACTTCTTCTTGTCAATCAACGTCTGAGTCTCACGAAGTGACCCTCGAATCACTAATTAAAAGTTTTTATTCAAAATTAATTCAATGGAAATGACTGGCAACTAAGCCTTACCTGCATCATGGATGAGATCAACTTTTGCCATGTATGCTGGGATTGACCTCAAGAACGACTTGACCTTTGGATCCTGAGAAGATTCAACTAACCCTAGCAGTCTTGCTCCTTGCCCTTCCAGCACCATTTTCTCCAGTTTCTCGATATCCCCGGTCCTAACCCATTGACGAATGGCCGCTCCAGACCCGGATATTGCTGTACATAAAATTTAGAAAATTGAAAGCTGCCATTTTATCTCCTATAAGCGAGAAACCTAATTCGGTTTATTGCCGAAATAACTTCCACAACCTTAACCAAAGAATAAAGGAACATTTCTTAATTTCCAATTAGTTATTTCCAGCATTTTTGAAGAAAAGGAGAAGATAGATTTAAAAAGAGTTTGAAGTATTTTTAACACTTTGGTTGAACTTACTTTTTTGAAAAAATAAACGCGTGAGATTACCTTTTGGTGGGCTGGAATGGACGTAGACGTTGTTCTGAGTCATGGACATGTCGCTTGGAAACACACGACTCTGTCGACGCGTGTCCCGCCGACAACTGGAGTCCCTGTGGGTTAAGAATTCCCAAACACCGAGAAATATGTAAGACTGTGTGGCGAATAATCAGCGCAGTTGCAAAACAGAATTTGGTCTGAAATCCTTATTACTACTGACCAGTCAGTCCCCCATTGATTGAACTTGTTTACATGGAAGGAAACGATGGCAAATTATCCAGAAGTGGAAGCTAGTACTAATGGTGGTTATTTCGCTAGTATTTTGTATTGGAAATCAATAGATCCTCCGATGTCATCGTTTTAATGACTTTCTTCTAGGAAACAGTGACCCAGTGATGAATCATTCAAAGTCCATCTGTCATCCAAATGACATTTACCCATAAGCAGCAAAATACCAATACAGGTTCTCCATCATTAGCTTTTAAACTGTATTAACTTACATCATTAAGCCTAAATTCCTTTTGGATTCTTTACCAAATGGGTCAATTTGCCAAATAAACACACAAAGAAGATCATTAAAAGTCGAAACCCTTCTGGGGAATGGTCTCCCTGGGGTTCATTTTGGCAAAATTAGGTCAGTGGAGCGACACGTCGGCACAATATAATAGAACAAAAGTTTTTAATGAATTGAGGCCTTGCTGTTGTTTTATTAGCAGAAATGTAAGAAAGGATTCTTAAGGTCGAACTGGGTCAATCAATGAATTGTCAAAAATAGAATTCTGGTGATATCTCCATTAAACTTTTACGTCTTGACGTGACTTTCGTTTTGTGAACAAAGGAATTCAGAAACAACAAATGTGGATCTTTTGTCACTGTCGTAGCCATTCTAATGTGAATTAGAACACATTTTTTGCCTTTGTTTGAGAGTCAATTGCATGTTCAATCCATGACATTAGCGTGCTCAGTCCATCCCCCAATTCCTTCTCGTCACTTCCATTGTTGGAGATGATTAAATCCCAGTCAGTAATTTGATCCAATTCGCACTCTGTGGGGCCATCGTCAATCCCGTCTGTGTAAATCCAGCCCCTGGACTTTCTGACATCGAGGTCTGCTACTACCCGGATTCTCTTGACAATGCCAGGGTAATATTTCGAGAACCAGGCGAGATCCTGTGTATGACGCATGTCTGCACAAATCCAAATTGATTTCCCAGCGGCTGCAAAATAAAGATTCCTTTTAGACTACTCTAAAAAATCTGTGTTTTATGACCTTACCACAGTCCATAAGAATTGCTTGCTGGCAGAAGTATCCGATAGTAATTGTCCGGTGCTCAACGCTCCAATTGGCCATTCCTAACCGATGTAATTCTTTATAGCTGCCAGAATCGAGCATCTTCTCGTAGTCAAGGCCATGCTTCTCCGCCCAGTAATGCTTGATTGGATTTGCCATTCGAAGTGTCCCGACGCTTATACCTTTCTCTGCTAATCTGCAGAAGTTAACAGAAATTAGACAGTGCACGATGGGATTCCAGGATTCATACATACCGTTTCTCCAGTATTGATGTGATGTAATCCTTGCCACATTTTCGTTTCCCACTGATGAGAATGATTAAATTCGGCATAAAGTCAGGTGGCTTGAATTCCGGTATTCCTGGTGAAGGTTCACTTGGTTCCATTTATGAAGAAAAAACCGATTCGAATCTAAAAAGGCAAAAGAAATTACAAATTACATTTTAGAATTATTGGTAAGTTGTACTTTAATATGAGTCATACCTATCAGGTGAACCTTGTCACCCACAAAGTCTTCCAAAGTCAAGAAAATGTGAGTATTTGTCATTCTTTTGGTTTTACAAATGAACCAAAAAGATAACAATAAACTATATGTACCATTCACACAGCTGATCTGCCGCATTTCCCGACATTCGGCCGCAAATTGTAACCAAAGTCCGCTTTCGTCAATTGTCTAATTAATCGCCAAATATGAATCACAGGTTACCCATACAGAAAGAAAATACATGAACAATTAATGAATAGCCTTCCAACAACTTAATCAACTACATTATCACGAGAGAATATCATCAAACCCATTTTTCAGTGTAATTAATCTCAATCCAAGTTATTTTGCAAAAGGTGCTGAAGATTTTCCAATAATACCTTGTTCTAATGATTAAATTTTGCCTTACTAGGAAGCTTTTTCAGTCTTACGTCGTACCCTTGTATACATGAAAACGTACCGCACATTTTGGGAACATATTTGCAATGCAAGTTTTAGAACTTTTTTCAAAGTAAGCCTTATATCTTGATTAAGGAGCGTCATATTAATGTAAAATATTGTGCTGATATTCAACTTATTTGATAAAGAGTGGATCGTTTTCACCAGAATACGCCTCTTTAATTTTCTTTCACCAGAATTTAATTTTCGTATGTTTTGATTACCGTCTAATATTTAGACAATTATTCCAACCTAGCAGAAGCAGTCTCTCTTGGAGTAATCAGTTTGACAATTAATTGTAATGTAACCGGCTGGGTGAATGTTACCCTTCAAGGTCATTGACATCATCAGGTGTTCTGGTTGACAGGATGAAAAAGGGTAATTTTGATGGCGCTTTTTAGAAGTTCAAATCCGGATTTATTTCACACAAAATCCACAAGAATAAATCTAAAACGTACTCGTTGTAAAGTTGGGATTGGTACATTCGAAGTTAATCTAATTAAAAATAAAGGACAAGAAAGTAAAGCGTTTTGTATCATCGACACACCACCATCAAACCATCGCTGACGTAAGGAAAACAGTACTTTTTACTACATTTTAATTGATTTGTATCATAAGCTAGTCTATAATTTATACACTTTTGAAATTAAGGTTTTACGTCTATTGTTGTCCTTGTCATCATGAATAAGAAACTGAAGATCCACATTGTCTACTGGTAAAGTGCCATTATTATGTCGATGAATTTATAATCAGGATTCTAAAGTGTGTTTTTGATTTATAGTGGAGCATGAGGGTACAAGTCCAAGTTCAAAGCTCTTGCTAAGGAACTTGAAAAGGAATTCCCTGGAATGCTGGACATTGTAAGCTAATCACCCAAAATCCATTTGCAAGACCGGAACGTTTAATTATTTAGTTTGATTTTAATTTACAGGAGGGACAACCAACCACGGAACGAACAGGATGGTTCGAAGTATACATCGTGCAACAAGGGGATTCGGATTCCGAGGGTGATCGAAAGAAGCTAATTCATTCTAAGAAAGTAATTCACTTTATATCTTGTACAAGTTTAAAACGAATCTAAATATATTTTTAAAATTGTTTATGAACAGGGAGGCGGAGGATATGTAGACACTGCTGCGAAGAAGAATGCCATCAAAGAAAGCATCAGGGAAGTCCTCGTCTTGTCACAAACAGACTAATTGATCACCGGAAATGAAATTAAGGTGCCTTGAGAATGATTCTAATTGATAATCGTTAAGGAATTCTTTTTTATGACGTGAGGTTACTGAACCCATCGGGAAGTTTCCTTACTGATAGATTTTACTTGAAAGCATATCTTAACGACTCTCTGTTGGAGTCATGTTCCCAAATGCATAGCCATTTCCTCTTGCTTGAAATTAAATAATGCACTTTACATGCGTGTGAAATACTTCGTAAATGTCTTTTAGGCTCATTTACAAGTCCAGAAATAGCTTATCTTAACTGCTGTTGGTTAACTGAACCGCGCAGTTAAATGCAATTGCAGCAAAATTCTATGAGCTGCATGACTAACAATTTTCCCATGGTGCAGTTTCCTTTCAATTGAATTCATTTTATTTATGGAACTTATGAAATTTATTTTTAGACACTAAGATTAGACACGAGTCTGAAAGACCAAGGCACAGCAGAGATGATTTTGATTTAATTTATTGAGCCAAATTGGAATTTAGACGAGTAGGGGTTGTATCAGAGTTGACGTTAATTGATTTTGAGAAATGGTAATTAATTCATCCAGTCTTCTTGTAGACCCGTTTGCAGGTGACGTTGTTGGGTCCAATGAGGGTCACAGTCATAATCCCATCCTTAAATTCCCTCGTTAATTGATTTTGAGAAATGGTAATTAATTCATTCAGTCTTCTTGTAGACGCGTTTGCAGGTGACGTTGTTGGGTCCAATGAGGGTCACAGTCATAATCCCATCCTTAAATTCCCGGAACATGACAACTTCAACTTTGTTGCACACTTGCGTCTCCTTCATTTTGGTCTCATTCTCCATCACCACGAGTGTCTGTCAAATAAATTTTAAAAGTTCATTGAACGGAAGTTCTAATTAGGGACCAGCATCCACTTACTTCACATTTACGCCCATCAGCAGTCTCCTCGTTGAACTTCTCGCCCAATTTGAACTTGGTTTCAGTAGACTTGAATGTCGAGCTGATCTTGATCGTGAAAATTTCCCCTTCTTTCGAAATGAACGTAGTTGGCTTCAAGGTATTGGCGACCTTGCGGGTGATCAGGGGCACTCCTGCAAGCAGAGGTCACAATTACCACAAAAACTAGTCATTTTTATTAAAATTTTTATACCGATTGACTGCATGTACTCATCAAAGTTCTCGCTTGAGACCAAGTCGTATTTTCCGAGAATGGAGTTGTTGGCCATTTTGAAAAGTCACGTCGATTACGAGCTGCTTTCAAATGTACCGGAAACTGGGAAAACGGACCTTTAGCAAATTAATTGTTCACCCTAAAACCTTGAAGGATCGTCTTCGAATGCCAAAATTATTCTGAAAGAAAAAATGGAAAGTGGAAAGGAAAATGGAGTGGTTCAATTGATTTTTTATTTTATTTTATTTTATTTTATTTTTTATTTTTGTTTCCAAGACATTTTATTTTTTTTTAATTTAAAATTCATCTTAAAATTGGACTTAGGAACTCTGCTGTAGCCTCTCACTCTCCGTTTACGGCGACATTTTATCTCTTTGCTGCATAAAGCTGCGTCATTGACCCTAAGGTCAACTTGACATGACTCACTCACAAAGTCCAAGCCTCCCTTCATAAGCACTAATGCATGAATACTTTTATCTCAAATTGAATAGGCCTTTGTGCGAGTTATTTGTAACATTTTATCGTTTGTGCTGACGTGGACTTTGGGCCTTGTGGTTTTGTAACTGATGATTCATCCAGTCTTCTTGTAGATGCGTCTGCTGGTGACGTTGTTGGGTCCGATGAGGGTCACAGTCATGGTCCCATCTGGACTGAATTCCCGGTACATGACGTTCTGAACGTTGCTGCAGAGCTGAGTCTGCTTCATTTTAGTCTCGTTTTCCATCACGACGATTGACTGTAAAATAAATCATTCATCTTTAGTATATACATCCGGCAAAACTAAAACCAACAGAGAGCCACATCACTTACTTCACATTTACGACCATCAGCAGTTTCCTCGTTGAACCTCTCGCCAAGCCTGAACTTGATGTCGGTCGTCTTGAAGGTCGAAATCGTCTTGATGTTAAACACGTCCCCGTCCTTGGCAATCAGGGTCGTGGGCTTCAAGTTATTGGCCATTTTTCTAGTTATAAATCCAACACCTGCCCAAAGAGTTGGCAATTAGCCATCTTCACTTAAATTAAAACACACGTTCTTAGCTTACCGATTGACTCCAAGAACCCGTCAAAGTTTTCGCTAGAGACCATGTCGTATTTTCCAAAAATGGCGTTGCTGGCCATTTTGTGGGACGTCAGAGAATAGTTCGCAGTTCCTTGAAAAACTGCAAATGATAACTAAAGAAATTAACCAAATTGGATAACCACAAAATCTCCAAAAATTCACCTTCAATCTTTATCGGACAAAATGGGCAATGGAATGGAATGGCAAAAATGCCACAAAAAATTCGGACTTGTTTGAATTTTCGGAGTTTTTGTCACCCCGGGTTGACATTTGACACGTGGTTTGGGGAACGTGGGCAAAATTGAGTCGAATTTGGGCACAGCATGGGTCGTAAGAATCAAATTAATTTGGTACATTTCCTCCAATTCTGGCGACATTTCACCCATTTGAGAATGTGAATGACCCTTTGAAAAATCACTGGAATAAATGAAATGAAATCATATTTGACTTGCTTTGAGATTCAACCCTTTTTACTACTTAATTTTAGGAAGATGTTGAAAATAATTTCAGTAATTTCTGTGTAATAACACGAGCTGGAAGAATTAGGGGAAGAATGTGGCCGAGATTCGTTGCTGGTAACGCCACATGAACATTGGGCTAATTACACTGTGAATCTTCTATAAGTAGTAAATGGTAAGGTTTATGTCAGTGCGTTTATAGATGGGTAGTTCATCCAGTCTTCTTGTAGACACGGGTGCAGAGAACGGCCTCACTGTCTTTATCCTTTGGTGGGGCATGAAGAGTGACAGTCATGGTCCCGTCAGCATTAAAATCCCGGTACATGGTGCTCTCGATCTTGTTACAGAGCTGAGTGTGCTTCATCTTGTTGTCACCCTCCAACACAACGACCGACTGTAAAATAAAAGCTCCAGTTTAGTTTAATCTCTTAAGTGCAATGGCAACTTGTTATCATCAAGAAGCTAAAGGGCAGCAACGTCCGGTTTTGAAGGAGGGGAAGATAATTATTGTGGAACCAGAGCAAGCGACAGAGATGATTAGGGTTGATGATTTAACAACTTCAAGGTTGCTTACTTCACATTTACGCCCATCAGCAGTCTCCTCGTTGAACTTCTCGCCCAATTTGAACTTGATTTCAGTTGACTTGAACGTAGAGATGGTCTTGATGCTATACTGGTCACCCTCTTGAGCAATCACTGTCGTGGGCTTCAGACCAATGGCCATCTTTCGTGTCATCCATGGCACGCCTGGAATAAAAAAGTTTTCCATTACCCCACAATGAACACCGGCCGGCCATATGTCAAAAAATGCTTACCAATAGCATCCATGTACTCGTCAAACTTGTCACTGGACACCAAGTCATACTTGCCAAAAATGTAGCTGGCCATTTTCACACAGATCCTTCACCTGAAAACATAAATAGATTATTTAAAGCTTTAAGCCAATTAAATGAAGTCAAATGTCCATTCAGTTTCAGTCATTGACAATTGAGATTGATGTTTGGGGATTTTTCTGACCAAGTAATTTGACAAGTATGGCGATAATTAAGTTAAGTAATGGTACTAATTGAGGTATACAGGGTACCCTTACCTTCCGAAGATTGTTAATTGAAGAGTAAATTGACGAAGTGGTCCACCCAGGTCGAATGACAAACTCAAAGTGAGCGTCCTGGAAAATGGGAGCCTCGACTGACTTGCCAGAAGAAAAAAAAGAGGAGGCGAAGAGGCGATCACGCCACGAAGTTGAATGAACGAGACGACGCCACAACGGGGACGAAATAATTGATTGACAATATAAAATTTTATGAAATTTTGGGTCATTTGGACACTGGTCAAGGTCACTGATGACCTCGTGCTTTGCTATTGCATAAGGAAACAAACGAAATGGGCATTCCCCCAGGCAGATTCTTATTCACATTCCCAACATTTTCTAAATAAAAACTTGCCCCAGAGAACCTTGACGTAATTGGGTTTTTGTTATGATTTATTTTACATCAATACCTGGGTTTAACATTCAATTAACAAAACTAGATTTCATTGAGATTAACAAAGTCAAAAAAGTGCAAAATGAAAAATTGCAAGGTACAAAATTCATGTGAAAAGACTCGCACACCGACTTGACTTTTGATTCGAGTCCTTATTTTTAAGAATCGTAGTAAAATGAGTATAAAATGGTGTGACGCTTGAGATCCAGTTTTTCATTCATTTGCGGTAGTCGTGTTATCACCGATGAGAATAGTATTTTTTACCATTGTCTCCACAACTTCAGGTGTAATGCGACGTCTGAGGTACTCAATCACGCCATGGACGAGGTCAATCCAGCTTTGGGAGTCTTGTGGAATCTCAGAGCAGATTTCCATGAGCCACGTCAGATCAATCTCGGTCACAAAGAGCTCCCCCAAGAATCCAGCCAAAAACGACGTTCCCTGGAGAGACAGAAATAATCCACGTGGATTAGGGTAATTTGGAGATGGACATAAAAGGTGAGCTATACCTGAGGCAATCCCCTCAGAAGTTCAATTTCCCTCATCACTCCAGCCTTGATTGCATGAATCACCTTGAAAATAAACCCAAGGTTAATTGAAACTAAATTGATATTGATATTCGCATTTACCTCGGGTTTGGAGATGATTGATTTATGCATGAAAGTCTTCAGGAGATTGGCAGCGAGTTTCTGGTCGACTTCAAATCGAGTCTCTGAAGCGGCAAAGCGACACAGGGCGTCGGCAAAGACGACAATTTTGTCACCTGAAATTGGTCAATTAGTTATTTTATTTAATTCATT